>APFE030813637.1:11268-48604 GCA_000404065.3 Pinus taeda | reverse complement strand
TTTTTTTGCGACTTCTGAAACGTCACAGAAAAAAAAGTTATAGCGAAAATGCCACGATGACTTTTTTGGAGCAGCGAAACCCTAGAATCCAAAGCTCTGATACCAAATGTTATGAAACCAGCTCAAGAAAAGATAGAAAAGATAGATCAACGCCTTAGAATTCAGCCTCTTTGATGGGGAAACCTCCTTTACATTACATAAATGAACAATTCTTGGATGATACAAATGAAAAGACCTCCTTTCTATATATAGGAGTCTAAGGGGTCATAATATAATCAGAGCCGACATAACATTAATAATGTAAGGGCACAATAATAACAATAGTGGGCTTCTATGGGGCACAATAATAACAATATGGGGACTACATGGGCACAACAATATAATGGGGGGTTGTACTAATAACAATAAGGGGTTACACTAGTAGTATAGGGGCCTAACAATAACTCAACTATGTGAGTTTGAACTTCCTATCACCAATGACTCATACATACATCAATCTCCCAATCAAGTGGGGAGATACAAAATTTGACTCATCCACCCAACCAAGTGGGGATATACCAATTGTTTATACATGAAAGAAATACAATAAATATTACATCATCCATCCCATGCAAAATGGGGATACAAATTACATCATTTGTCCAATAGGACTCATTTAAATGTATGAGAAGTCATATCACACCCTAGACTTTTACATGACTTAATCAACAAATGGTATAAATGTATCAAGCCATAGCTAGACTCAGCAACCATAATGCCAACAATGCAGGATGCATGTGAAGGCTAATGCTCCCCATGAACTTGTGCTACTTGTGCATTGTTAACAAGTCATTAATCAAGGAATCTTTGTCAGTCAGATAAAAATTAATGAACACAACATATTGCTAGACTGTAATCATCAACATCAGACAGAGCACCCATATCAGACACTGACCCACTGTTTTTCTTGTCAGAAAAACATATACGCCTCTTCAGCCATAGAAACCCACGTGTATATGCAACTATACTTCATGAAACCCACGTATAATAACCTTCCTCTGAAAAACTGGATTTAACAGCAGGATGATGCAACAACTACACCCAGCTTTTGTCTGAGATATTAAAATGTTTCTCTGGGTAGTGGTTTAGTGAATATATTAGCAACCTGTTCTTTGAAGGTGACATACTCCAATTTGACCTTTTGTTCAAGCACTTGTTCTCATAGAAAATGGTACTTGATGGGTATGTGCTTGGTATTGGAGTGCATGTCTGGATTCTTTGAAACATTGATGGCACTTTTATTATCACATAGAATGGAGATGGGTGGAGTACATGAGATCTGAATGTCTTGCAAAGTTTGCATCATCCAAAGTATTTGTGTGCAGTAAGATGCAGCAACCACATATTTTGTTTCAGCTGTAGATAAAGCAATTGAAATTTGTTTCTTTCTGAACCAAGACACTTACTTGGAACCCATATAGAATGCACCACCACTAGTGCTTTTTCTATCAGCGATACTTCCTGCCCAATCTGCATCTGTATATTCTTGAAGAGTAAGATCTTCATCTCTAGGATACCATAGTCCAAAGTCCTGAGTTCCTTGAAGATATTTGAAAATTCTTTTGACTACCTAAAGGTGTGATTCCTTTGGCGTTGCTTGGAATCTTCTAACTATTCCTACTACATGCATGATGTCAGTTTAAGTACCTGTTAGATAAAGAAGACTGCTAATCATGGATCTGTAAGTTGGTTGATGTACTGCTGCTGATTCATCATTTGAGTTGAGACTGCATCCTGTTACCATTGAAGTATATACAGGTTTAGAATCTTCCATTCTATACTTTTTCAAGATCTGCTTGAGATATTTGGTTTGTGAAAGAAAAATACCATCTTTAGTTTGTTGAACTTGTAGACCAAGTAAATAGGTAAGTTCACCAAGCAAGGAAATTTCGGATTCTTGCTGCATTACTAAAGAAAATTTATGACTCATGGATTCTTCATTGCTACCAAAAATGATATCATCAACATAAACAATAATAATTATCAATTTATCATTTTCAATATTTGTATATAAACTGCTATCTTCAGAACCTTTTGTAAAACCTTGTTGGTGTAAATATTTGTCAAGGCGGTAATACCAAGCCGTTGGAGCCCGTTTCAAACCATAGAGAGCCTTTTTGAGTCTGTATACAAGTTTTGCTTCGTTTCCAAGAATGAATCCTTCTCGATGTTCAATATAAACTTCTTCTTCTAAATCTCCATTAAGGAAGGCTGATCTTACATCCATTTGGTATACTTTAAATTTCCAAAAACGAGAAAGAGAAAAAACATTCTTATGGCTTCAAGTCTGGCAATAGGTGCAAAAGTTTCTTCAAAATCTATACCTTCTTGTTGAACATACTCTTTACAAACAAGTCTGGCCTTGTTTATAATGACTTCTCCCTTTTCATTCAGCTTGTTCATGAATATCCATTTAGTTCTTATAATATTTTTATCATGAGGTCTAGGAACTAATTCCCAACTGTCATTTTTTCAAATTGTTCAAGTACTTCATCCATGGCCTTGACCCAACATTCATATTTGCATGCTTCATTTACATTTTGAGGTTCGGTGGAGGATAGTAATGCTAGATAGCTTGAGGTCCCTGTAATATTTCTTCTTGTCTGTACACCAGCCTCCTTTTCTCCTAAAATTTGAGTTATTGGATGATTTTTCTGAACATACCTAGACAGAGTCTTTTCTTCTACCATTATATCTTCTTTTGGTGCTTCATTGGTGGTTTCTTCAATATAATTTTGATTTGATGTGGCAAAGTAATCCCCATCTTCCTCATTTTCATAATCTTCTATTGATTCTATCTATTTTGGATTTTTGCATGCTTCATCAACTACAACATCAATGTTTTCAACAATTTTCCAAAGTCTTTTATTATAACATTTATATCCTTTACTTCTGGAAGAATAACCAAGAAGAATCCCTTCATCTACTCTAGGTTCAAACTTACCAAGTTTTTCATCAGTCCTTTTGATAAAACATTTTCTTCCAAAAACTTTAAAATACTTTACAGTAGGAGTCTTAACATACCAAAGCTCATGTGGAGTTTAAGTTCTATTTACCCGAACATTTGCTTTGTTGAGAATAGTCATGGCAGCAAATGCAACTTCACCCCAAAAGGTAGCAAGAGTTCCATATTCATCTATCATAGCTCGAGCCATTTGTTGAATTGTTCTATTCATCCTTTCTACCACACCATTTTGTTGAGGAGTTCTTGCGGTGGAGAATTTCCTTTTTATTCCATGTTTCTCACAAAATTCAAAGAATTCATCTGATATAAATTCCCCTTCTCGATCAAATCTAAGGCATTTGATTTTTCGATCTGATTCATTTTCAACCAAAGCTTTGAAGGCTTGGAAATTTTCAAATGCTTCATCTTTATGCTTTAGAAGACCTATCCAACACATTCTGAAAAAAAATAATCAATGAACAAAATAAAGTATTCTTCTCCACGAGGTGACTTTTTCCTTGTTGGTCCACATAAATCAGTATGGATAAGTTCAAGAGGCTTACTAGTTGACCCTCCTTTTTCCATGAAGTGAACTCTGTTTTGCTTACCGATTTGAAATGGTTTGCATATTGTATTTTCTGGGATGTTGATATCTGGAAGATCATGAACAACCTTGGTTCTGCATGCTTTTCTTATTTGAGAAAAGCTTAGATGTCCCAATTTTCTATGCCACAGCCAATTTTCATCATTTTTGCTTAGATAACACTGTTGTTGTCCTCCTTTGAGTATGTATAAGTTGTTTGGAGTTCTTGTACCTTTTATCATGTTCTCTCTTATATCAAGCTCATGAACAATGCATCTGTTTGATCAAAACACCACTTCGTTTCCTTGACCACACATTTGATTGACACTCAACATGTTATGCTTTAAACCATCTACATACATAACATTTCCAGCTTTAACCTTTTATTTCAAGAGAACAGAACCTTTACCTTTTATGACAGCTAGAGTGTCATTTCCAAATGAGACATTTTTTTCTTTTTTCTAAGGCATTATATGAGTGAAGTTTCTCTTTGTCACCTATCATATGTTTGGAGCATCCATTGTCGATGTACCATTGATTTTCTTGTCCTTCTTTATACAAGGTTATACCACATCTTTCTGTTTGAGATTATTTCCTTCTCCATATCTTGGAATTTAATGGCGTTTGCGCCCTTTGAGGTGTTCACCGAAATTTGCTCCTACTTTCAGATTCTTCATGGCCAAAGTTGTTACAAATTGAGCATTCTATTTCATTTTCAAGAGGAGAAAAGTTATTATAGGAACTTCTTTTGATACCTGTTACGTTTCGTTGATTTCGGGATTCTCTAGTCATGATGGTTTTGTAAGCAATGCATTGAGCAACTTTGTGCCCAAAATTATGACATGAAAAACATTTCCCATTAAAGAAGTTTCTGTGACTATCGAATCTATTTACCTGTTGATTATAGTTTCTATTGATATTCATCTTTGGAGCAAATTGAATATGATTTGTATGAAGTTGGTTGTGGCTTCTATTGATATTCATCCTTGGAGAAAATTGAGTATGATTTACCTGGTGATTGGTTTTATGCCTTTGTTGATGATTGTCATACTGTTTACTGGTCTTTGCTGCATCAAGATAGCTTTTGGTGGAGGTTGATGGTTTCTGTGATTGAGATGCTTCTTCAGTATATCCAAGACCTGTCTTTATTAGAGGAGAACGGTGAACTTTGATAATTTCATTTAAAGTTTCTAATCCTTTAGCAAATCTAATATTGAGAGATTTTGTTTTCTCAAGATCTTTTCTTAGACCTACAATTTCACATTCTAGTGTTTCATTGTGTTTTTCTTTTTCAGCAAGTTGGTATGTCAAGGTATCTATGATCATATTCTTTTCTTCTAAACAGATTTTGAGCTTAGAGATTACTTCATGAAAGTTTTCCTCTTCTAAAGCATCCCAAAAATCATCATTGTCATAATCCATGAGAATTCTATTATCATCACTATTAGATAAACCATCACTATCCTCTTCTAAACTATCCCAAAAAGCATTGCTATCATAAGCCATGAGAAGTCTGTAATCTTGACCAGTTTCATCTTCATCACTATTAGATAAACCATCACTATCTTCATGAGTATAGTAACTCCTCCTATTCACAACTTGTTTCCTATTCCCTTTTTCATATACCTTTCCTTTTTCATATTTATCTTTATGAGGACATCTGGTAGCATAATGACCGACTCTGACACAAGCAAAGCATTTGAAAGGTAGCTTACTTCTGAACCTTCCAGAACCTTGTTGAAGCTTCTTGACAAAATTTACCTCATCTTCTTTATATGAAATGTGTCCTAATTCATTGTGTTCTTCCTTTTTTTCCTTTTGCTAAAGCTTTAAATGTGGCTTCTCTCATATCTGATGGACCTCCTTTTCTCATCTCAAAGGTAGTTAGGATTTCATGAAGTTGTGTCATAGTGATATTCTGCAGATCCCATTTTTCTTCTATTGCAGACACTTTTGATTCAAATTTAGCATACAAGGATCTCAAAATTTTCTCAACTAAGGTAACTTTCTTTATTTCTTCACCCAAATTCTTCATACAATTAACAACCTCATCTATACGTAAGAAGTAACTAGCTATACTCTCATCACTATGAATCTTAAGAGTTTCATACTAAATTCTGAGAGTTTGAAGCTTAGCACATTTTACTTGAGTCTCCTTCGTACTATGAATGATTTTGTCCCATATCTCTTTGGATGATTTGAGATGCATGAATTTGACAAACTCTGATTGTGACAAACTTCCCAATAAAGTATTGACAACTTTGGCATTAGTTTCATATTGCTTTTTATCTGTCGTGTCTGTAGGAATTGTTGTTGGAAATTTATATCCTCCTTCCACAATTTCCCAAACATATGTTACAAGAGATTGTAGATAGGTTGTGGTTCTTATTTTCCAATAAACAAGTTGATCCCATCGAATATTGGTGGTCTGATGGATCCCATGCTTTCATGATTATTCATCTTGATGGATCTTCCTTCAAGTGATTAAGCTTCTTCTGAAGGACCTTCTCTGATTCCAATTGTTGGAAATAATACTGAGAGGGGGGTGAATCAGTATTATCAGATCAATAATTTTATTTCTCAAACAAATTTATATACACTACTTCAGTGAAGTGAACTAGCATGTACACACAATTGTGATTAGTGAAACTAGCATATATCCAAAGAACTTGTGATTTAGACAATTTATCATGTGTTGATCTTAAACCAGTACATTAGTAACTTATTAGATAGTGCAGTAAAGGCATAATAAAGCATTACACATAAGCAACACACATGAACACCAAGATTTAAGGTGGAAATCCAATGTGGGTGAAAACCACCTGTTGTTGTTGTCTCTGTCTTCTTTTAATAATAAGAAAATCTGTTTACAATCTTGTACTAGTGCAGACTTATACCAGTACGCAGGCTTCTACCTACAGAAGGTTACAACCTTCTCTTGTTTTATAGCTTCTACTGGAAGGGAGCTACAACCCCCTAGCTCTTGTACTAGCCAATATGTTTACTTGTACATAGGTGCCAGCCTACAAAAAAAATCCACTCTTCCACCAAGGACCATGTTTCATGAATTTTTAGACTGGATGCTCCTGACACATATCAAGACATATGACGACCTTGACTCATCAATAACCCATCAGAAATTTAGAAACTCAAACTTCATCAACCAACATGCAGTTAAATAATAAAATCATTGTCACTAGAACACTGTGTTGAACCCATAAACCTGCATCATAATTCAGAACCAGCTGTAACCTCAAAAACCATGCATCAGACTGTATAATGCTACTTGGCTGAACACAAACTACGTGTATATGCTACTTCCATTAATCAAACCTGTGTATACCTCCAAAGATACTACAAACATAAAGTTTTGAATCAAGTCTGTACCAACCAACAATATATTGAACATCTACTGTCAACTTACAGAGATTTACACAGGCAACAACAGAGATCACTTCTTCTCACTTATACAATCAATATATCAAATATCAAACTCCTTATTCATTCAGTTTTACATTCAGATCTAAGAAGACTTCATTGACAGACAACAGTAAAACAACAACACTTACCTGATATATCAGTCATCCTTGAACATCAAGATTTTCTTCTGCATAACCTAGCTGGAAGAGTCGAACCAGCGTGTATATGCACCTTCACCTAAGCAAATCAGCGTACAGATCTGGAAATACTTACTTCATAACTTCGTTGTACCTTCTGACTTCATACATACTCATATCAGAACATTTATAGTGTAAATTGTTAGCATTCAGATCTAAACTATCCATGATCAAATAATAATAATTTATTTTAGGTCTCATGATCATTAGATCTCATCCCCATCAACCGCTAAGGTTCATCCTTAGTTTAGATCAAGTAAAGCACCATAAACCCATAACATGCATATTTGTTTTTGATCTCACTCTTCATAAGATATTCATTACTTGTACACTTAGCCCTTTGATCTTCTCCTCCTTATATACTTCCTTTGTCAATAGCTCAGACCAAAACCACTTAGGACCAATACCTTGGACCAAATACCTAGGGTCAATACATAAGACAAAATACCTTGGACCAAAACCTTGGTTTTCCAACATGTACATTTTTTTCCTCTTGTGGGAGTGCGTGTATACGTATAAGCTCTTTTTGTTCTGTGGACCAGCGTGTATACGTTGTTTTCACTAAATGGACCTACATATACTTCTTAAACTGCTTTACATCAACCTTTTCCTTTACCTTCTCTATTCTAATCAGTAGACCTTAGTTCCATCTTCCTGTTCTTCTGTACCACTACCCTATAACCTCTGAATATACTTGTTGTACTGTGAGTTTCCTTTTACCAAAACTGTATTGACCTGTGAGTGAGTTGCCATCAAAGACAACACTTGTATCATAATGCCAACAAGTTATGCCCACTTGAATACTATCCACAAAGGCCAGATCAATAAGCTTATAGAACCATGTGGAAAAACATGTTCATGTGTCACCATCACATTGATCCATGCCATATCAGTGACAATAATGGCCTACCTAGGTAGCTTGGTGTTTTGTCAGCTATTAGCCCACAAATAAATACTTCACCAAATTTTCCTAATTCATTTCCAATTAACCAATCTGGATATTGGGCCATTAGCTGAAAAAAATCCTCTTTTCATCACCTACCACTTTATCAACTGAGTTCCCAAGCCTCTGGGACACACTAGAATTCCATTTCTTGTTCCTCCCAACACTTGATAACCTGATTTGATAATTGATTATCACTAGATGGAGACTTTACTTCTCGTCATTCATCTTTTTGTGTATTGGGCCCCTAGGCCACCAACCACTAGGCATAACCCATTGTTGTAATTCTAGAATCTATCGATGGCTGACACTTGACATGTTGATAGGTCGATATCTCAAGATGTCAATAAGCCAATAGCTTGACATGTCAATAGATCGATAGTTTTCTATCAAGATACCATGCCCCTAAGAAATGTGAGGAAGTCCCCAACTACTGATACCTGATAGTCTAACATCCTAACTTCCATGTCACTAATACCTTGGGTGCCACCTAGTCACCATATTAACACCATTATGCACTATGATCCACAATGTCCCACCACATTGGCTACCACACCATTAAAAATCTAGCCTTGTGCCACATCATCATGACTAGTTACCTTGGCACATGATCTGATAATCACCCTATGAGTGACCTCAATTGAAGATTTATTAAACAAAAGGTATTACAGACTCATGTGATGGTGTGTGTTCTATGTTATTCAAGTAACAGACCGATCAAATTGCCAATACACAAACATGTAAATGGAAAGACAGCAGAGAAATATAGTAAGCAACACAAAGACACAAATAGTTTTTAATAAGGAGTTCACCCTATTCCTTAGGGCTACATCTTTAGTCCAGCTTTAGTGGTGGCCTTGTTTTATTGTCTCTTACAGCATAGAAATCACAATACAAGGACTCAATATGAGTTCTCCTGACAGCAGATTTTGCTTGGCAGGGTGGTTCTTGGATTCCCCAAGCCACTCAGAGTACACAGACTCTTGTTCTTCCTACCAGCTTTGTGACCCTCGATCTACAGTGAAAAGATCCGAATGTGATGCTCAGTCCGTACAGATTCTTCTATGGGAAGGCTTGAATCTTCAAGCTCTCTGGTGCTCGATGCTACCTGTGGTTAGCTCAGCCCTCTGCCTCCTCTGCTTGGCTTTACTATTCTCTGTGTTCAATCCTCCTCTTAGGGTTCACTATTCACTGTCTCTCTGGTTGCTTGGACTCCTTTCTAAATCCTCTCCCTTCTTCTTCAACTGTCTCTGTTCATGGTTTTAACCATTCGATCCCTATTCCTGTTCGATTCATCTCTCGCCTGCGCTGATTCACCTTCTGCAGCTGTGCTTGGAGTTCCCTGTTTGACATCAGCATGAACACTCGGGAAGTGGCCACGTGTCTCCATCTAACTGGTGCCAGCATGCTTCATCAGTTCATTTCTTTAGTTATGTCGTGGATACGTTCTTTCTCCACCGTGGCGGTCAAACGGATTCCAATCCCTTTAAATCACGCCTTAATTCCCTATCGATTCTGCGTCTTTCTATCGGGTGCAATCTCAGTTTTCTGATCTGGGCTCCTCCAGATCCAACGTCATACGCACGTCGAGCGCGGTTGACTTGCTTGACCGATAGCACGTGATCACGGTGGTTTTTCTCTCACCTCTACTACCACGCGTTGATCGCTGAGTGGGATCACTCCGCTCTCCTCCAAAACCTCTTATCGTTCAAGGGTGCCTTGATCAATACCATCGGTTTTCCAGAGCATGGGTCCCGCCTTTGTCCTTTAGCGCTTTTTGTTTCTCCACGCGTGGTTCTCTAGCTCCCAACGTGACTGAGTGCTTAAGGCTCCCCCATTTCGGCCCTGTTTGCCCATATTCACACATCAAAATCGCCTCCTTTTCCTGATTCGGGGCTCCCACGGGCTGTTTTGACCTCCTACGCAGTCTCCATGGGCCTCGGTCAACGTGCTTTGACCGAGGTCCTCATCGTTCCATGTTGGTGGCCATTGCCACTAGTTCAAGGCGTTTTTTGATCGCTGTTTCGGAATTTTCAAGGATTTGTTCAACTCGATAGAGTCAAGGTTCTTGACAGTCTTTTGTGGATACGATTCGGATCACGGCCTCCCTACTGAAAAAGCTTTTGGACCACCAAAAGTTGGTTTTCTTCAATCATCAACTAAGTGAGGAAACTACTATCTCACTTATCCAATCTCAATCCACTTCGCATTGCTCAGCTTTGAACCTTTAAACCCAATCCTGAGGTATTCCACTTGTCCACTGCGCGTCGTCCTCACCTTCCTATCCAACACTATATCTTCCTGCAACTCATTAAGATATTCAAGTAGTAGGTCTTCAACAGAAGGTAATTGACTCTACTCTTCAGGGTCCTCAATCATTGAAGGTTCAAACAACCTTAAATAGTTTGCATTCGCGACTGAGTAGATGTGCATGTAAGCTGGCAGATCAAGGCGAAAAGCATTCTCACCAACTTTCTCAATTATCCTGAAGGGTCCATACTTGATAGGTTTTAGATTTTTACCTTCACCTTGCATTCTGTCCTTGCTGATATATAGCCAGAATTTGTCTCCAACTTGAAAACTATGCTCCATCTGGTGCTTATCATGCCTAGCCTTGTACTTGGCTTGGCTCTTTTCCAGATGTTCCTGTACTACCTGGTGGATCTCTTGGATCTGCTCAATGAACCTAGTTGCCTTTTCCACATCACTATGTTTATCAACCATGGTATCTTTACCAAAGACAAAATCCAAAGGATACCTTGCTATGAAACCAAAATAGGTCTCAAAAGGAGATCTCTGTGTAGAAGAGTGTTTGGCTCTATTGTAAGCATGTTGCGCATAGCACAAGTGCTCATCCCAAAGCTTAGGATGTTTTCTGCAATATCCTCTTAGTAACTGGATCACCATCCTATTAACTACTTCTTTCTGGCCATCTATTTGTTGATGAAAAGCTGTGCTTTTCTTTAATTTGGTGTCCATTAGTTCCCACAGACTTGACCAAAACTTCCCTACAAATCGGGTGTCTCGATCAGATATAATAAAAGTGGGTAATCAAAAATGAACCCATACATGTTCAAAGAATAATTTTGCAGTTTGTTCAACTGTAATCTGTTTACTATAGGGTATCAAAATACATATTTTGCTGAACCTATCCACAAGAACATATAGATAATCATGACCTTTCCTAGATTTAGGCAGTCCTCCAACAAAATCCATGGAAATGATTTCCCAAGGGTGAGAAGGAACTGGCAAGGGAATGTACAAGTCTAGTTTTCTGTTACTGGGCTTGCTTTTAGCACACATAGCACATCCCTTCACATATCTAGAAACTGTCTCATTCATTTTCAGCCAATAGCAGAACCTTTCCAGCTATCCCCAAAGTGACCTGATATCAAAGAAGTGTGTGCTTCCCTAATTATCTTTGCTCTCTCAGTTTGTGGAATGCAAAGCTTCCCACAATGATATAAGATTCGGTCCTTCACATGATAGCCCAATTCTTCTACTCTTTTTCCTTGACTCAAAGTTGCATATACATATTTAAAGTCCATATCCTGAGCATATTGTTCTATGTAGCTTTCATGCAGCACAAAATTATGCTTAAGTAGGATAGATGCATTTATAATGGGTCTAGATAACATGTCCTACAACCTTGTTATGTAATGCCCTTTTTTATATCTGATGACTAAATGAAATTGTTGTAGAAACCCCATCCATCTGTAATGTCTTGATTGCTGCAATTTAGTTTGGGAGTGTAGGAATTGAAGTGGTTGATGATCGGTATGTAATTATTGTTTCCTTACCCATTAAGTAATGTTTCCACTTTTTCACACTCTGAAACTAATGCATACAATTCTTTATCATAGGTAGGATAGTTAACTACTGCAGGATTAAAAGTCTCAGAATGATAACATATGGGTTTACCGTGCTGTGTCAACACCGCTCCCATGGCATAGTCACTGGCATCAGTTTGGATCTCAAATGGTCTTTGTAGATCTGGAAGTGCTAGTATCTGTGTTGTACTAATTCTTTCTTTTAAGGTGTCGAAGGCTTTCTGTTATTTGCCTCCCCACTGAAACACCTGGTTCAATCCTGCAAAGGATGTAAGGGAGCTGAAATTGAGGAAAATTTTGAAATGAACTTCCTCCAATATTGTGTTGCTCCTAAGAAGCTTCTCACTTCTGTAGCAGACTTGGGTTTAGGCCAGTTCATGATGATGGCCACTTTAGAGGGATCTATTTTCAATTCACCTCCCCCTACTATATGACCCAGTTAATTTAGAGAGGTTTTGCCAAATTCACATTTGGAGAGTTTAACATAAAGTTTTTCTCTTCTCAAAACATCTAATGTTTGCTTAACATGCTTTAAATGTTCTTCCCACATTTTACTAAAAACCAGAATGTCATCCAGATACACAATAACAAAATCATCAAGAAAATGTCTGAGTACATCATTCATTAATCTCATGAAAGTAGCAGGAGCATTAGTTATGCAAAAAGGCATAACCAGCCATTCATACAATCCCTGCTTTGTTTTGAAAGCAGTCTTCCATGCATCTTGCTCTGCAACTCTGACCTGATGGTATTCACTGTGCAAATCCAGCTTAGTGAAATAAACAACTTCCTTCAATTAATCTAAAAGATCATCTATGCGAGGAAGGGGATAACGATTTTTTATTGTTATCTTATTCAGTGCTCGGTAATCAATGCACACTCTCCACGAGCCATCTTTCTTTTTCACTAGAACGATTGGTGACCCACATGGTGATGTGCTAGGCCTGTTGAACCCTTTCTCGAGCAACTCCTGCACTTGCTTCTTGATTTCAGCATTATTTAAAGCAGACAACACGTACATCCCAATGTTAGGCAAAGGAACATCTTGCTGCAAAATAATATCATGTATTATTTCCTTTTTGGGTGGCAGACCTTTAGGTTTTGGAAATAAGACATCATACTCTGAAACAATCTTTTCTATATCAGCTTGCTAATTAGCATTACAACTCTCAAATATATTGGTTTTATTAGGTGTCTTTTCCTTTACAACCATCAGTAAGAACTGTTTGCATGAATTTATCATTCTTTTCATCTGTCCTGAGTTTATGAGAGTATAATTATTCTTGAGCTTGTGGCTCTTACAAAGTATTTGATTCCATCTTAACAAGTAGAACTTGTTCTCAGTTCTATAGAAATAGCCTTTCTATCATACAAGTAGGACTTCCTAAAACAATTCCACATATATCCAAAGGAATTATATCTAACTCAACCTCATCTACAAACGCTGGACCCGAAGAAAACTTGGTTTGCTTGTCTAGTCACTTGTAGTTGTGCTTTATCATTAACCAACCTAATGGGTATGGTTTCTTATGAGGTGTAGTTGCTAATCCCAATTTCTTTACAATTGCTTCTGAAATTAGATTTACTTGTGAGCCACTATCAAACAAAGTATCAATCTTTTGACTTTTGGAAACAACTCGAATATGGAAAAGCTCATGTCTTTTTCTCTCATGTTCTTCATTAACAACAAATTGAGTAGAATTACTAGTAGATACTTCAGAATTCTTACCTTTTATATCGGTGGTTGCAATGATTGCTTCATCTCCAGAGTCTGACCCCAAATCTCTCTAAACAGATACAGCAGTCTTCTTCTTGTTTCCCTCCGACTTCTTAGGTCTCAACTCTGGATGTAGAATCCAACAATGCTCATCATCATCCCCTCCTTTTTACAGTGAGTGCATGAAGCTTTTCCTTTTTGTGCAGTGTTAACCTTCCTTGCTTTCCACTTTTGCTTCCTTTTCTCCTTTCTCTTGCTTACAGTGGGTTGGGATGGTCCCCCAACTTCTGGATTTCCATTCTTTCCTCTAGCTTCTAGATGAGTAGCTTGCATAGATACCTCATCTACACTAGTGGGATTAAACATGAGGATTATATGCCTCATGTAGCTGTGTAGACCACCAATGTACTTCAAAGAGTTTATGGTGAGTCTAACGAGATACCCAACATCAATGCTCTCTTTTTGAACTCTTGAGTATACCCTTGTACACTTTGCTCTTTCATCTGCCAAAGATTTTCCCAACTCATCATGGCTTGCTGCATGTAGGCTAATGGATAGAACTACTTTTTGATTGCAACAACAAATTCACTCTAGATAGAGATGGTCTTACCATGTCTTTTCATATCAGCTTGGGTTTTGCCTTCCCACCAAACCAAGGCAGTGCCTCCTAGGCGTAGGCTTGCTAGCTGAATATCACTCTTGTCTGAGTCTATGTTCTGTACCTTGCAATACACATCAATTTGTCTAATCCAATTGTCCAACTTTTCAGCATTTAGCTCTCCATCATATATAGGAAAATCAAATTTACATCTAGCTTAATCAAAGATGCTTTCTTGTTATGCACAAGGCTATTAGGAGGTGTAGGAAAGCTTTCTTCTTTCCCCTTTTTTTAGAGTGGTCATGGGAATGAGATTCATCTTCTTCTTTATCTCATTTAGAGCCTGATGAATCTTCATCCTTATGCTTTCTAAAGTCCCCATACATTTCTTCTACCATAGACTTTATAGCTAGGAAACTTTCTATGAATTGAGGGTCTAGCCGTATAGAACCTTCTTCTGACATTGTCTTCCGAGAATAGACTCTCCCAATTTCAGGATTAGTTTCCACCAACTCTCCTTCTCCTAGTTTGAGCTTTGATCTAGTGAGCATTCACAGCTAAACCAACACAAGCTTGTCTAACCTTACAACCTAAAGCTCTGATACCACTTGATCTGATAATCACCCTATGAGTGACCTCAGTTGAAGATTTATTAAACAAAAGTTATTATAGACTCATGTGTTGGTGTGTGTTATGTGTTATTCAAGCAACGGATCGATCAGATTGCCAATACACAGACATTTAAATGGAAAGACAACAGAGAAATACAGTAAGCAACACAAAGACACAAACAATTTTTAATAAGGAGTTCACCCTATTCTCCAGGGCTATGTCTCTGATCCAGCTTCAGTGGTGGCCTTGTTTTATTGTGTCTTACAGTAGACAAATTACAATACAGTGACTCAATATGAGTTCTCCTGATAACAGATTTTGCTTGGCAGGGTGGTTCTTGGATTCCCCAAGCCACTCGTAGTAGACGGACTCTTGTTCTTCCTACCAGCTCTATGACCCTCGGTCTACGGTGGAAAGAGCTGAATGTGATGCTCAGTCCGAATAGATTCCTCTATGGGAAGGCTTGAATCTTCAAGCTCTCTAGTGTTTGATGTTGCCTGTGGTCGACTCCGCCCTCTGTCTCCTCTGCTTGGCTTTACTGTTCTCTGTGTTCAGTCCTCCTCTCAGGGTTCACTGTTCACTGTCTCTCTGGTCGCTTGGACTCCTTTCCAAATTCTCTCCCCTCTTCTTCGATTGTCTCTGTTCATGGTTTTAACCATTCGATCCCTATGCCTGTTCGGTTCCTCTCCCACCTACGTTGATTCACCTTCTGCAGCTGCGCTTGGAGTTCCCTGTTCGGCATCAGCATGAACACTTGGGAAGTGGCCATGTGTCTCCATCTAACTAGTGCCAGCATGCTTCGTCTATTCATTTCCTCGGTTATGTCGTGGATACATTCTTTCTCCACCGTGGCGGTCAAACGGATTCCAAATACCTTTAAATCACGGCTTAATTCCTTGTCGATTTCACTTATTTCTATCGGGTGCAATCTCAGCCGTCCGCTCTGGGCTCCTCCAGATCCAACGTCATACGCACATCGAGCACGGTTGACTTGCTCGACCGATAGCACGCGATCACGGTGGTTTTTCTCTCACCTCCACTACCATGCGTCAATCGCTGAGTGGGATCGCTCCACTGTCCTCCAAAACCTCTTACCATTCAAGGGTGCCCTGATCAATACCACTGGTTTTCCAGAGCGTGGGTCCCGCCTTTGTCCTTTAGTGTTTTTTGTTTCTCCACCCGCGGTTCTCCGGCTCCCACCCTGACCGAGTGCTTAAGGCTCTCCCATTTTGGCCCTACTTTCCCAGCGATGTGCGATTAGCTAATCGCGCATCAAAATTGCCTCCTTTTCTTGATTCGAGCCTCCCAAGGGCTGTTTTGACCTCTTGCGCAATCTCCATGGGCCTTGGTCATCGCGCTTTGACCGAGGTCCTCGTCATTCCACATTGGCGGCCATTTCCACTGGTTCAAGGCGTTTTTTGATCGTTGTTTTGGAATTTTCAAGGATTTGTTCAACTCGATACAGTCAAGGTCCTTGACAGTGTTTTGTGGATCTGATTCGGATCAACACATCAGCTACTACCTAGTGTGCCATATTACCAGGTCTAATATTCTAGCATGCCATGTCCTCTAGCCCATGTATGCACTTTATTTAGCATCATCGGTATTTAGAAAAAATCCCAATGGTTGGGTCATCATCTCCATCTATCATCTATAATAAAACACTCCCATCTAATAACATATTAGGTTCTATTTATTGAGGTTTCCTTCGAATCTTCATTTTTTATCAAACAAAATCCTAATAAATGAGATTCAAAAGGGTGATAAGTGACCCTTCATTTCCCCAAAGTCGATACATGATCACCCAATACCATACCTTTCCTATCAGTATGATGACTTTTTTTCAAGATATGATGTCGTAGAAAGATAATGGAAATGTCCCTAACATTCGATGGTTATCATTGGGATCTATTGGTATCATGTTATTTTCATTGGCATTTGTTATCCCATGTCCTAATATCTGATACCAGATACTTTGATAAACTATATGTCGGCTAATTAATACACTATGTTGGAGTTCGCTTGTAATAGAGGTATTCATTATGTCGTTAGCCCAATACCTGAAAAATGATATTATGTCCTTTGGTTCTTAATACCCATTTTGGATAGCTCTTGGTCATAGCCCCCCTTATTGGACATATTACCAAGCATTGAGGCTAGGACCCCAAAACAC
Organism: Pinus taeda; assembly: GCA_000404065.3. Taxonomy (NCBI): domain Eukaryota; kingdom Viridiplantae; phylum Streptophyta; class Pinopsida; order Pinales; family Pinaceae; genus Pinus; species Pinus taeda. The sequence continues at coordinate 31,548 of APFE030813637.1, read as the reverse complement.
CAAATTTCCAAATAGTCCAAAAATCTAAAGGGGAACCAATCTCTAAATTTCTCCAAGGCAAATACGCATGCAGAATGGATTTTCTTAATTCGTCTCCAAAGATGGAATATATTTTTACAAGGCATGGGCCTACCAAAATGGCTTCTAAAACTACAAAGTTCCTTGTTATCCTTGAATGTATCCATAATCCTTCATCTAACTACCATATTCTAGGCCTTTCCTTCAGTTTCATTAGTATACTCTACCAACTCGAGAGTTCTTTAGTGAAATCTTTAATACTTTCCGCCAGATGTTATTAGAATACTCTTTTCCTTAAGTATCATTTTCTGAGATCAAGGCTTATATTTTTGTCTCAAATTCTATATCATCCACAAGACTCTTTTATCAGCTCAATAAACTTAGAGAATTTTTGGCCCCTCTACGAATTGACTATGAACATGTTATGCAACCAGCTCAAAAAATAGAAGAAAATATAGATAAACGACTTCAAAATCAGCCTCTTCGAGGAGGAAAACTCCTTTACATTATACAAATGAATAATTCTTAGATTATACAAATGATAAGACCTCCTTTCTATATATAGGATTCTAAGGGGTCACAATATAATTAGAGCCGACATAACAATAATAATGTAAGGGCACAACAATAACAATAAGGGGCTATAATGACACTAATAATAAGAGAATATAGTTGTATTACAAGGACCTAACATGCCCCTCTCCTTCAAAAAAAAATTTTCCTCAACACTTGAGTAGTTATGGACGCCTTTGTATAAAATTCTCATCCTCCCATGTGGAATACTCAGCGGGTAAGTTCTTCCACTTGATGAGATACTCTGAAATTGCTCGACTTCGTAGATGTCAAGTTATTGTTTCAGTGATTTCTTTAGGTTCCAATATGATTTTTCCTTCCTCATCAAGTTCTTGAAATATTGTTTGAACTGGGAGCTTGTCACCTATAACCTTCTTTAAACATGAAACATGGTAAACTGAGTGCACTCAAGAAGATGTAGGAAGTTCCAATTTTTATGCCATAGTACCAATATTTTGCAACACCTTGTGCGGACCATAATACTTTGGTGATAATTTATTATCCTTCTTAGCTTGGTTGAGGGACATTTCTTTGTATGGCTGTAATAATAGAAATACCCAGTCACCTACATCAAAACTTCTTTCATTGCGATGTTGACATGCCTGTTGTTTCATTCTATTCTACACCAAAGTCAGGTTATCCTTTAAGAGTTGGATAACTTTTGTTGATGCTCGATGTAATCTTCCACTACTTGAACCTTAGAATTTTCTCTTAAATATGATGTGATGGACGATGGATGATATCCATAAAGTGCCATAAATGGGGTCATTTTTGCTGCAATATGGAAGGAAGTGTTATACCACCATTCATCCAGAAGCAACCATTTGACCTATTGTGTTTGTTTATCAGATACAAAACAAAGAATATATCCTTCCAAAAATTTGTTCAGTATCTCAGTTTTCCCATCAGATTGAGGATGATAAGATGAGCTATAAGCTAACTAAGTACTGAGACAAGAAAATAATTTTGTCCAAAAAGTTCCCATGAAAATACAATCTATGTCGCTTACAATAGTCTTTGGGTTTCCATGTAGCTTTTGAATTGTTTCCATGAATGCAATAGCAATTGTACTGGATTTAAATGGACGAAATAATGCACAAAAGTGTCCATACTTGGCAAGTCTATCAACTACCACCATGATGACACTCTTTCCTTCGGACTTGGGTAAACCTATGATAAAATCCAACCTCCTCCCAACATTGAATTGGAATGGATAAAGGTTGTAATAGACTTGGGGTCTTAATTGTCTCAACTTTATTTTGTTGGAAAACCAAAAATTCTACCACAAACTTTTGAATATCAAATTTAAGGCCATCTCAAAAAAAATCCTTGTTAACCCTGTGGTAAGAAATTCAGAAATCGCAGGCTACTGCATCTCGCCTTCAACACAGGTCTATCTCTTTGGAAGCCCACCGAGAAGGAGTGAGAGGAATTTGGGAACAAACTGTGAAAGTAGCGACTGATTACATGACCCAGATGGAGAAAGAAAATCAGAAACAAGAAAAGGAGCCGAACAAGATTGAGGAATTAGAAGAGTAAGTGCAACTACTGAAGGCTGATAGATGAAATATTTTCTCTGGCATAGTAAACGATGGCGCGCTGACCTCCTGTTCATATTTATGCTTTGTTACCCCATGAAAGGTACCTGTTCTTCTATTTGGAGAGCATCCATTAGAAGATAATCCATGAAATCCAAGATTTTATATAGTTTCTGCGGATCTAGAGGAGTCACAATATCCTGAACCAACAATTAACATGAGAACTCTATATAAATGATTATAAACTGGGGATTGATCAATCATTCAATCTGGTTCCATATGTGGGGGATATTCAGTTGAGATACTTCACCTCCTTCATGATTAACCAGGTTAAATGGAAGAAAGCCTTCAACAAGTTCAAAGGGAACCAAGTGAACAGGTCACTTGTAGTTCGAGCGAAACATTGCCAGGTTGTGAATATTTTCAACAAACATCGTACCTTCTTGGTAATAGAAGGAGGAAGGGGTCAGATGTTGGAAACACAGAAGTGGTGCACTGACCTGTGTACAAAGAAAATTTTTACTTGTCAGGAGGAGGCCTGGGACGGCTGTCAGAAATGATGGGTGTTTTCGTCATCTGTAGTAAGGATATGCAAACCTTTTGCGGCCACTAATTTTGTTCAGGCTTTGGATAGAATACCATGATATATCACATGTATTCAGACCTGTGGGACCTGATGGATGGGTCTGAGATTTTGGTTCCCCATTGTTTGGCTACTAGCTAAGAAATACACACCAACTTATGTGGTACACAAGGATTAGTGGAAGGAAATCCTTCACACAGATGGATATAAGGTTCCTGAAACACAAATGGCCACGAAATATCTCACACAACTCCATGTTGACCACAATAGCTCTAACCCAAATCTGTGCAGAAGATGAGTTGCATGAGGACATGCAGAAAGGCTAGTTGGGGGTAGATGTTGGTTGCTAATTTTTCCCATTTTTTTCCCACCTTTTTATCCCTTTCCTATACTCATTTCATGTCCTTGTTGGTCGATTTGTATTCTAAACAGCAAAGGTATACCTATTGTCATGTCTTTGTGAATTGTTAATTGATGAAGTGTAGTCATAGGGGATTATTTCCTAAAGCGACTTGCTAACTTAAGTTTCCTTGCATATTTAAAGGAATGATGATCAAGACCATGATTCAACATATGATGACTATCAATTTGGCAGCGCTATCTTTGGATATCAGCTGCAATGGTGGTTCAACTTATCGACCAACACAAGTGTTATCTTTATATTATGTTATATCTCAAGAATCACTATGCATTTGTATGCAAACAACTATCGTAATCTTAGGCACTGTTAGTTGTTAAATGAAATGTATAAGTAGTGTTACGGGACTGGGAAAGCCACCGCTAAGAGATACACAAGAATTCTGAGTTGTAAGAACAAACCTCTGTAATGTTATTTTGATTAATACAATTTATGATCTTCTGAGAAATTTATAGTTCTTGATCTTGCCGCAACAACGATCACGGATTTGGGCCCACTCTCTTGAGCAAGTGTTGTTGGATTAGTTGTGTGCGTAAGTTTATTTTTGTTATCTTATTTCCTTGCTATGCAATGATTTCAGTGTGTTGTTGTGAGGCTTAACTTGTTGTTACTCTGATTGTTGTTAGAGTTATTACTTATTGTTACACATTGTTATGTTATGATTTTAATGTTCAATGCTAGGTACAGAAATTGTGTTCTGCATATACCTTGCATGATATCCTTGGAATAACCCGTCGAGCCCCGGGTTGAAAATTAATGTGGAATCAGGTGAATTGTATGATTCATATCTAAAAACCAACATTAAGGATTTGGTCTCTCAATGTTCCCCCCAAGGGGTTTTATCTGAGAGAATTATTTTTGAGATGATGCAGTAGGAGTGGGCCCAAATGTGTGTTTAGTTTAGGGAAGGTTTTCTTTGAGAAAGAATTTCCTCTAAGCTGGGTTTCCTCCGAGGAGGGGTTTTGTCGAGATTTTTTTGCTTCGAGATAGTTTTCTCCGAGATGAGTTTCTTTCAAGATGAGAGTTTCCTCTAGGGTGACGTGGACCTTGGGACCACAGACCTTAGAACCTATGAACCTAAACAATTAAATACTTGGTCTCCTGGATTTTCTCCCGAGGGGTTTCATTCGAGAGAGTTATCTTTGAGGTGACGTGGTGGTAATGGGTTGAGTGCATGTTTCTGCATATCATGCAAGGACATGTGGAGAGGGGCTGCCAGTGCACTTATTTAAGAGTGGGACACAAATGGGTTAGTATCTACTACAACACTGCCAAGTGGTGGTTAGGGGGTGTTGAAGCCCCAAAAATCAGGTCTACAACAAGGGGGATACCCACCCGGTCCAGACCTTGAAAGCAACTCCTTTTCCGTTTGTGATGGTGGGTCCAATTGGGGATAATGGGATCAATTTCCCAATTTGTGTGTGTTGAGAATTGATATTTCTGTTTTCTAAAGATTTCTAAGTAAAATGCTTTTAATCTAAGTCTAATTTAGAAATGCAATTGTATTCTAATGAACAGAAATATTTAAGTCTAAAACTAACCCGGGATTCAACTTTTCACTTATGCAATCTAAAATAATTTCGAATAGCAATTGGTAATAAAGATCATTCAATCGCTACAAGAAAAGAATTCGATAAAAATGAATTGTTTCGTATAAAAAGTTAGACGAAACAATTGTGAGAAGCATATCGCATAATAAGTCATTCATATATTGAGCATAAACAGAATAGTCATCACCGTACAAAAGTGCCAAATGATAACTCAAACATTCAAGCATTCATATATAAATAACTGAGCATAAAATATTACCTAGATACATAAGCAAAAATTGTTAAGAGATAAAAGTACCATTGATAACAAGTCCTACTTATGAGCTTCAACAATATAGATTTATTTCTTCCTAATTCAACATCTACTAAGAGTACAAAAGTGCATTCAGTAGCAGACATCAAATACATATATCAATAAATCTTGTTCCATTCATTCATCAAAACCTCCTCTGAGGGTGCAGAAGTGCATGTTTTGAGGAAATGTTTTTGACAAATTTCAGGACCTTTCTCTAAATGCATGAGAGGGGTTAAAATACTACTTCCTAAATACTAAAAATAGTTTATTACAAAAATATAGGAGGAGGTTTAAATGACCATCCTCATCTAAAGCAAAAATAAATCAAAATTAAAACTAAAATTAAATCTGGAATTCACTATCTATGTATATATTCTCTGTGTTCGCAAGCATTCAGCATCATCTTGAGGAGCATCTGTTGGCCAACCTTCGATTTTAGTTGCCCTGCAAAAACAGAATCGGTAAGTGCTGGCACTATCTTCTAGGCAGAGTTTGTAAGGCATTTGAGAGTGATGCATTGATTGTGCATTTAATCAAGTACTCCAAGTAAGTTTCCCAATTCAACTTGGTTAACTTCTTGACGGAATTTGCCCTTTTCTCAGCCTTTTGTCTCCAGCTTGTCTGTAGTTGTTGTGCTTTTGGGAGAAATCCCGATACGGTCTCTGAAATGAGATTTGCTCTGTGTAGGTTTTCATTGACATAGTGAATGATGTTGTTTTCTGTTGTAGCTACTTCTTCTGCTACCACGTGTCGAGCATTGAATGGAATCACTAGGTTTCAGCCAAATCTACTTATCACCCAAAGGTGCACCTGATAAATACTATCGGTTTTGGAGCATGAGTCTCGCCTTTAACCTTTAGTGCTTTTCCTCGTAGTTTTCCGGCTTACATGCGACCGAGTGCTCGAGGGATTTCCTTCTCGAGGGGTTTTTCCCAACGATGCACGAAGAGCACTAAGCGCTAATCGCGCATCAGAAACTACTTCCTTTTTCCGATCTGGGCTTCCCAAGTGCTTTTTTTTTTTGCCTCCTACGTGGTTTTGATGGGCCTTGGTCAACGTGCTTTGCCCTTTTTCAATGGTTTTTCCTTACCGACTAGTTCTTCGTTCACTCCACCAAATCTTCATTTTCCTTAACGAACTTTCTCCATGAACTGTTGTTGCCTGTGGTTCTGGTAGGTGATACATAAGCCTTAAATCTTGCGTAGTGAATGACCCAATGAGGTCTTGGCCTCAAGTCTCGAATTGTTTGTCTGTTATATTGGAACTGTCTAGTACCCACTTGACCATGTCTGTGTATGGAGGAATCTTCGGCCTTGCCGCTATTTGGTGCAAGTACAAACATGCAAGTTCAGTGATTGATTCTTTAGACAACCCGTACGAGTCTATTGTTGCTTTAACCTCCATAAATCTCCACTTTTCTTCTTCGAGGAGACTGTACATGCCTTCCCAAGTAGTTATGTCGGCATCTTTGTTACAGGTGGTGTCTGTGTATAAGGGCATCATCTCTTTGTCCTCTGCAATTGAAGCCTTTCCCTTCTTTCCCATTACGTTCTGCACACTGCTACGTATATTACTTTGTTTTCTTCTCCTGCAAATTTACAAGTAAGGAAAGAGATAAAGTGACGAGAAAGCTCTTTAGTTCTGAAATCATATCAAATATACCACCCTACGTGAAATAACCTTTCGATCAGTTTTAAATCTTATCTCATAAATGACCATCAACTAACCATTAAATTGACATTAATGCCCATAACTCATTATTGAATTACGAGAAAAACTTTATTGAACGATGAGCCCTGCAGATCTGCAATAAAGCGATTTTGCGATTTTCTTCGCAATATCACAGATCGCAATATCGTTAATCCGTTTTATCAACAATCTTTTATCACCTTGAGCATATGCGAGATGCGATTTGTGAGATATCTTATCACATATCACTAAATCAGGATATCTTACCTTAGGTGATACTTGTGGCATATGAAAGCTACGATGTGAGATGAGTCTTTAAGGCATGCGATCTCGCGTCGCATTTTCGCAATTCTGAAAGCTTGTTTATGTGATGTTCCCCATTACCCTTTGCGATGTGATGTTTTATTGTTAAGAGAATGATCTTATTTGGAACTTATCATAAAACTTATTTTTTTTTTTTAGGTTTTCTGTGTGTTTTCTTAAGTTTATGATAGCATGTTTTATTCAAAGGGAAATATAAGTGCTAGTTTTTTATTTTTTAGAAGGGTCCCCATTTATTTAGCTTTATTGCTAAAACTAAATAAAAAGGGGTGTTGTTGATGGCCACAACAATTGGCGATTCACTAGGAAGAACCAGTTATCTCTTATTATCTTTTGAATTTTCTAAACTTCCAAAATAGAAATGTTTTCTGGAAAATCAAACTTTATTATAGAAATATAAATTGTGTCATGCTTTCAGTCGTTAATGGTAGTTTGTTTCTCCTATGTTAACTATAATTATTTACTTCCCAAAGCTAGTCATTGTATTTACATCAGCCACTACTTAGTTTATAAAGATAAAACAAAGACTTCTCGATAGATCAGTTTTAAGTATGCTCATTTATCATAGGTAGAGCCTCTGTTGCCAGCAAGCATTCATAGTCTCGACAGGGTTACCTATTACCCAAAAATGATCCTGTATCCTACTTGGAGAAATATATAATTTTCAAAGATAAATCCATATCCACACTTGTTGTTTTTTGTTTTCTTTTAATTCTTAAAGAACAATGTCTTGGCTTGGTATCCAAATTATGACAGTGCCATTCACTTGATTTATAACTTTGTTGAACAAGTTGGCTCGTGATGAGACCCTTTGCCTTTTGATTGCAACAATTTTGAGCCATTGCCCTGTTGTGGTATGCAGTTTTGGCAATGTCATCAAGTCATAATATCTATGATCATGATAAGTCGGCTCATGATGAGGCCTCTTATTCTTTAAGCTTAGAGTGTATTATTGGATTGTTCCTTGAAACTCATAATTCCCTAGGTGGGGAAGAAGTCATTGGTTCCTTAAGAATAGCTTTGGATGAAAATTATAGAGTTTTTGGAAACAAATCTTCTACAGAGAACCTTTGTTTTGTTATTGATGCTTTTCATTGACTAATATAAAAGAAATTCTCGTTAAAGGTTGTTTTTCATCAAAATTCGTAAGGTTGAAACTAGTACCATTTTCAGGCTTATAGCATCTGACTGTATTTTTCAATAATAATGATCAATTCTCCAAATCAGATCTATTTATACATGCGAAAAGAAAAATCTAAAAGAAACACTAATATTTTTGTGAATTCCCAAAGTTAACCATTTACAACTTGTTTTATTATCAAAATAAAGCTATAAACAATAATTTACAAAAATAAGAGAATTCACTTCTATGGAAAGTATTTTTTAAGGATCTGCCCATTAACAGGTAAAGATTCTTTTTTCCCTGCTAAATCTTGCAACATGAAAGTGGATGGACCTATGATTTCAACAATTTGGAATGGGCCAAGCCACATTCGTTGGAATTTAGAATGTTTGTCTTTTTCTTCATGAGTTTTATCCCATTTCAAAATTAAATCTCTAATTTGAAAATCCTTCCTAGATACCATGCTTGAATCGAAGGAAGCCTTTACTAATGCTTGATGATGAGTGTGTGTGATTTTAGCCTATTCTCGTTTCTCTTCTAGCTTAAGGATCTGCAATTGTCTTAGTCATAAAGATGAAGTTGGTGTTTTGTTGATAAATTGAACTAAGGCCAAAGAAGGAATTGTTAGATGAGTTGGGAGAACTACTTCTTTTCCATAAACTAAATTAAAGGGAGAAGTGCCAATGGAAGCCTTTTGCGTTATTCAGTCTGCCCATAAAGCATAAATCAAATATTTGTGCCAATTTTTATGATTCTGATCAATGGTTCGTTTAATGATTCTGATTAAGTTTTTATTCGTTGATTCGGCCAACTCATTCCCTTGTGGGTAATAATTGGTAGAATATTTAAGCTTAAAGCCTCTTTTAAGTGCAAATTCAGTCATAGCATTGCCAAAAAAATATGATGCATTATCAAACATTAAAGCAGCAGGTAAACCAAACCTGGTGATTATGACTTGATCTATGAAATCAACGATTTGCTCAGCATTGGCTATCTTGAGTGGAACTACTCCTACCCATTTAGTAAAATAATTTGTAGCTGTAAGGATATCCCTATGTTGTTTAGAAGAGTGAGGAACGATCTCACCTATTATATCCAATCCCCATTGATCAAAAGGTTGATTGATATTGACTGGTTGCAATGCAATGATGGTTTCTTTTATTTTCCGGAAGCGGTTTGACAAATTTGACATTTCCTTACATAGCTATGCGCATATTTAAGTAGTGTAGGCCAATAGTATCCTCTGTGCAAAATTTTATGTGTTGTAGCATCTCCATCATAATGTCCACCTACTAGTCCATCATGGAGTTCCTGCAACACCTTTTCAGCTTCAAATTTCCTAAGAAATCGAAGGATAACAAAATCATAATTCATCCTAAAAGGTACATCATTTACGAGTTGATACTGCTTAGCCTTCAATCTTAAAGCTCTTTGATTTGTATAATCTAGATTTGAAGGAGCATATCCATTCTATAGATAAAATATGATATCAACAAATCTCGATTCAATAATGTTTAGGCTTACTTCATACATTTGTACCTCTTGATTTGAAGATGATATTTCAGAAATAAGCGATGCTCCAACCAACATCTTGCAAAAGCCTTGTCATTTTACAATATTTGCTGGCTTGATCTTAGCATCGTATTTTTGTAAGGCAGTGACCCAATTTGCTCTCTTTTCACCTACATCTTTCTGTACTAAGAGATTTCTTACCGCTGGAAATGGTACTATGATCTTTGTATGGGTTTTAAGAAGAAAGGGTCTAAAATATTTGATTACTTTGAAAACAGCATAAGCTTATTTCTCAACGTCAGAATAATTTAATTTAGCCCCTTGCAAATTTGAACCAAATAAGGCAATTGGGGCTTCCACCTTGTCTTAATTGGCTTGAGTGAGTATCACAACATATGACTTATCAGTGGCAAATGTATACAAAATAAAAGGATCGGAAAAAATTGGAGTTGTTAGGGATGAGGCATTAATAATCGCTTGCTTAATCAGATTGAACGCTTCACATTCTTCTTGGCCCATTTGAAAAGTGAATTATTTTTTATCATTGCTTGTAACGGTGACACAATTCTTGAGAAGCCTGGAACAAATCTTTTAACAAAAATTAATTTGGCCAAGGAAGGATTGCATGGTTTTCTTATTATGTGGCAAGGATATTTCGGAAATTTCCTTAATTCTATCGGGATCAATATGGATTCTAGATTTTGACACTATAAAACCAAGAAGTTTTATTTCACTTAATGAAAAAAAGGAATTTTTTGGGTTATGTGAAATCACATACCTTTGGTAGCGTTGGAATATTTGCTTTAAGTCTCTAAGGTGATTACCACATTTTTTAGAATATACTCTTATGGCATCCAAGTAAATCACCACTGATTTGTTTACTAATTCCTTAAAAGCGATATCCATGGCTCTTTGAAATGTGGCGCCAACGTTGATCAGACCAAACGACATCTTTTGATATGCGTAAGTACCCCATTTGGTTCTGAATGCAGTTTTTAACTGATCTTTAGGATGGACCAGAACTTGGTTGTAGCCGAAGCAACCATCTAAAAAGGACAATAATTTCGATCCTACAACTTCTTGCAATATTTGTTCCATAGGAGGCAGGGGAAAATTATCCTTTTGACAGGCTTTGTTAAGATTTCGAAAGTCAATACAAATCCTAATATATCCATTTTTCTTTCTAACTGGGACCATATTGGAAACCCACCTAGAATGTCGAACGGGAAAAATAATTTTGGCTTTCAATAATTTATTAAGCTCAGACTTAATCTGACTTTCAAGATTATGATGTATTTTTCTTAGCTTTTGCTGGACTGGTTTTTCATCAACTATCATTGGGATAGTATGCTAAATAGTCGAAGTGTCATAAGTCTTAAGGTCATCGTAGTTCCAGGCAAAGATGTTTTTGTATTGTTTCAGGAGTCGGACGTAAGCTAATTTTTCTTCTGGGGCTAGGCCAAGACCTAGGTTGATATTCTGTGGCTTGGTATTTGTTCCTAAACTTACTATTTCATAGTTTAGAGTTGAACTCTGAAGTTTTGAATTGGTAGATCTCTTAAATCGGTCTTTCAAATCATATAGGTCACCCAACTTGACTACAGATTTTGGTATAGCATTATTAGTGCTTTCTTGTTGTACCTGTTGGTTATTTTGGTCCTCATCAATTATCTGATTTGTGTAAGATCCTTCTGATGTCAGGAAACTTACAATATCAGGATCATCGTTGAAAATTCTCCAGTTTGTAACATTATCAGGGATGGAGGGCCTAAAGATCAATTCAATTGAGAATTTGTCTGGGCTAAAGTCTTCTGATGGAATGAGCTTGGAAGCTACATTAGCCAGGAGGTCAGCACTTGCATTTTGGAGTCTGGGAATAGGTGAAATATTAAATGCTATAAAATGTTTATTCAGATCTTGCACTAAAGATTGATAATGCTTCAAATGACCTGATACACAATGTATTGTATTTCGTACCTGTTTAATAACAATCTCAGAGTCTCTGAAGACTTGTAGATACTTGAAATCTAATTCGATTGCCTTGTATAGTCCTTGGACTAGAGCTTCGTATTTTGCAGTATTGTTTGTGCAATTAGACTCGAGTCTACATGTTAGCATAGTTTTGTTTCCCTCTGGACTAACTAATAAAAATCCTGCTCCTGCTCCATCATTAGACTTAGAACCATCAAAAAATAATTTCCAAAATAAAGCTTTATTTGCAGAACTATCTATAAAATTAACACACTTAGAACTATTTGTTTGAGAAAAATTTTCCACTTGAGACAGAACAAAATGTTCTAAGTAAGGTGAAGTATGAGCATTAAAATCTCTTAAGAAAAAGTCAACATAATAGTTGTCAATTATATTGTTCTTGTATGCTACAGGTTCATTTTCTCCTTCCAATTCCGTCACTATGTATTTTTGTTGTCTTTCTCGCTCAATCTTTATCTGATTTGGTTTACCATTGTAAGGGAGCCATATATGTCACCAATCAGTCGCAAAGTATCCATGAAGCTTTTTAGACCAATCTCTACTAAGTATTAAACCATAAAATTCGGGAATGTCTGCAACTAGAATATCAATAACTTGACATACCTTTGGATTAGATAGCAGCCTTATGGTAACTTGATCTAGTTCACCGATTACTTCAACTTGCGATTGGTCCAACTGAACTATGCATACTGCAGATTTTTGAGGTTGGACATTTAACTTTTCACATATTGTTTTAGCTAAGATATTAAATGAAGCTCTTGAATTTACCAAACAATTATGCAAGCTATTATTGAAAATTTCGTAAGTAAGAAGGAATGGGGGAGTATAGGATTTTGACCTACCTCCGATTAAGGCAATATCATTTGGATCAACTTTATTTGGAATATTAGTTGGAGATTTTCCCATCTCATGAGAAGCTTGAGGGATTACAGTGGCAGGAAGAGGTGCAACAGGTACTGTATGTAACTCATCATAAGTATCTTTTGTTGATGTTTCAATTTGCTCAACTCATGAAAAGTAATGTTAGCCCTTGTCTTCTTCATGTCTTCAATGATATTATACTCCATCTCATTAGAAGCAATCAGTGTTTTTGATGGAGTTGAGGGATCGGATTGGACTAGGCTTGTTTGAGTTATTTTTGGTGACGATTTCTTACCTGCAACTTTATCTTTGGATGTCGAGCTTGCGCTCTTCTGTTTAGGACTAGGTTGTGGAGGATCGAGTTGATTTCTACTTCTTGTACTAACTGGTGATACCTCTTGATCCTCTTCATCTGGAAGAATGAAGTCCCACATTCCCTGTACTTCTACAACTTCATCTTCATCAATAGGTTCTTTGTTAGAAACTTCATCTTCTTCTTCTTCTGATTATGCATTTGTTATAGCATTGGGCAGCTTTGAATCAGTTGAAGGATTTTTTCTATAAGGCTTGTAGGGTTTCTTAGAAGAAGTCTCTGCTACTTGTTTCTTAATGTCAACCATTTTGTTAGACATGGTTTTTAAGACTTTCTGTAATCATTCTAAATCAAATGGGTCTTTTGATTGCTTTTTCTTAGGATCATCTCTAAAAGCAACCTTCATAGATTTTCTTTCATCGATAACGTTTTTATTTTATAAGGCTAATATACATTTCTCTATTGCTATTGCTTCCTTCATGTTTTCATCTAATGTTGTCTTGGAAGCCCTATCAACAAAGATAGCTATGTTTGATCTTAAAGCAGATATGTACCATTCACTTCTAACTTCTTTTCTAGGCTTGGAAGTGGTCGGAATTTTATTCAAAACCTTATTGAAACGTGAGTTAAAATCTTTGATAGGTTCTCTCGATTCAGTCTTTAGATTCGATAGATCATTGATCAGTGTTGCTATAAATCTATCATCACTGAACTTAGTCAAGAATTGCTCTTGGAAAATGTCCCAACTAGTGATGGATCCTGATGGTAATGAAAAATACCAGGATCCGGCTGCTCTTTGTAATGTGTAAGGAAAGAGTCGAACAACAACATCTTCAATAGTAACACCATTTAAATTTATCGATAACATAAAGTTGTTTATGTGTTCTTCTGTAGCATGCTTGCTTCAAGATTAAACTTAGGCAGCCATTTTTCAGGATGGGCCGATAATTGGCTCAAGGGGTTAGGCATTAAGACTACCTTTGGGTTATTCCATGAAGTTTGGTCCATCGTTGAACTACTAACAGAGGAATGCGTGGACGAAGTCGCTTGTGGAAGGGATGAGGATGATAAAGTTCCAGTACTCTGATGGACAACAATTTGAAGTGGAGGGGTGGATGGTTGACTTTGCAATGGAGAAGTTGGAATGGATGTTGATGATAAAAGAGTCTCACTATCAGACCCTTGAGGTGATTTCCTTGCTCTTTTCCTTTTAGTTAGAGGCAATTCAGTTGGTTCAATACCAAACTTTTCACTTTGCAATTTGGTTAAGGGATGAGAAGGATTGTATTGCGAAGTCACACTATCTTGAGATATTTTAGACTTTTGTGGTGATATGGAAAATCCTTGAATTTTATGAATCAAAGATTCAACTTCAGGAGGTTCAATAGTAGATTTCTCTTAAATGTTTGGGTTTGTGGAAGTGGTTGTTGTTTTCTCAACTTCTCGCTTAGGATTTAAATATTTGGAATGTGATGGAGAAGTCAGGGGAGATGTTGAGGGTGGTTTACTCTCAGAATGGTATTTAGATTTGGATTTACTAGCCATTCATAGTTCGGGGCCCTCCTTCTAGTTCCAAATATGTTGAAGCCCCAAAAATTGGGTCTACAATAAGGGGGATTCCCACCCGATCCAGACCTTGAAAGCAGCTCCTTTTCCGTTTGGGATGGTGGGTCTGACTGGGGATAATGGGACCAGTTTCCTAATTTGTGTGTGTTGATAAGAATTGATATTTCTATTTTCTAAAGATTTCTAAGTAAAATGCTTTTAATCTAAGTCTAATTTAAAAATTCAGTTGTATTCTAATGAACATAAATATTTAAGTCTAAAACTAACCTGGGATTCAACTTTTCACTTAGGCGATCTAAAATAATTTCGAACAACAATTGGTAATAAAGATCATTCAATCGCTACAAGAAAAGAATTCGATAAAAATGAATTGTTTCGTATAAAAAGTTAGCCGAAACAGTTGTGAGAAGCATATCGCATAATAAGTCATTCATATATTGAGCATAAACAAAATAGTCATCACCGTACAAAAGTGCCAAATGATAACTCAAACATTCAAGCTTTCATATATAAATAACTGAGCATAAAATATTACTTAGACACATAAGTAGAAATCGTTAAGAGATAACAAGTCTACTCATGAGCTTCAGCAATATAGATTTATTTCTTCCTAATTCAACATCTACTAAGAGTACAAAAGTGCATTTCAGTAGCAGACATCAAACACAGATATCAATAAATCTTGTTTCATTCATTCATCAAAACCTCCTATGAGGGTGCAGAAGTGCATGTTCCAAGGAAATGTTTTTGACAAATTTCAGGACCCTTATCTAAATGCATGAGAAGGGTTAAAATACTACTTCCTAAATACTAAAAACAGTTTATTACAAAAATATATGAGGAGGTTTAAATGATCATCCTCATCTAAGGCAAAAATAAATCAAAACTAAAACTAAAACTGAATCTGGAATTAACTATCTATGTATCTGTTCTTTGCGGTCGCAAGCATTCAACATCGGCTTGAGGAGCGTCGATTGGCCGACCTCCGATTTTAGTTGCCCTGCGAAAATAGAATCGACAAATGCTGGTGCTATCTTCTCGACAGAGTTTGTAAGGCATTTGAGAGTCATGCATTGATTGTGCAATTTAACCAAGTACTGCCAGTAAGTTTCCCAATTCAACTTGGTTAACCTCTTGGTGGAATCTGCCCTTTCCTCAGCCTTTTGTCTCCAACTTGTCTGTAGTTGCGGTGCTTTTGGGAGAAATCCTGGTGCAGTCTCTGAAATGAGATTTTCTCTGTGCAGGTTTTCATTAACACAGTCAATGACGTTGTTTGCCGTTGTAGCTGCTTCTTCTGCTGCCACACGTCGGGCGCTGAATGGAATCACTAGGTTTCAGCCAAATTTGCTTACCGCCCAAAGGTGCACCTGATAAATACCGTCGATTTTGGAGTGTGAGTCTTGCCTTTAGCCTTTAGCGCATTTCCCCGTGGTTTTTCATCTTACATGCGACTAAGCACTCGAGGGCTTTCCTTCTCGAGGGGTTTTTCCCAGCGATACGCACTAAGCGCTAATTGTGCATTGGAAACTGCTTCCTTTTTCCGATCCGGGTTTCCCAGGTGCTTTTTTTTGCCTCCTGCACGGTTTTGATGGGCCTTGGTCAACAAGTTTTTCCCTTTTTCAATGGTTTTTTTCCTTACTGACCAGTTCTTAGTTCACTCCGCCAAAGCTTCATTTTCCTTGACAAAATTTCTCCACGAACTGCTTGTTGTAGGCTGCCAGTGATTCTGGTAGGTGATACATAAGCCTTAAATCTTGCGCAGTGAATGACCCAATGAGGTCTTGGCCTCAAGCCTTGAATTGTATGTCTGTTATATCGGCACTATCTAGTACCCACTTGACCATGTCTGTGTATGGAGGAATCTTCGGCCTTGCCGCGATTCGGTGCAAGAACGAACATGCAAGTTCAGTGATTGATTCTTCAGACAACCCACGTGAGTCTGCTGTTGCTTTAACCTCCATAACTCTCGCCTTTTCTTCTTCGAGGAGACTATACATGCCTTCCCAATTAGTTATGCCAACATCTTTGTTACAGGTGGTGTCTATGTATAAGGGTGTCATCTCTTTGTCCTCTGCAACCGGAGCCTTTCCCTTCTTTCCCATTACATTATGTACACTGCTGCGTATATTACTCTGCTTGCTACTCCTGCAAATTTACAAGTAAGGAAAGAGATAAAGTGATGGGAAAGATCTTTAATTCTGAAATCATATCAAATATACCACCCTACGTGAAATAACCTTTCGATCAGTTTTAAAGCTTATCTCATAAATGTCCATCAACTAACCATTAAATTGACATTAATGCCCATAACTCGTTATCGAATTATGAGAAAAACTTTATTGAACGATGAGCCCTACAGGTCTATGATAAAGTGATTTTGCGATTTTCTTCACAATATTACAGATCACAATATCGCTAATCCGTTTTATCAACAATCATTTATCACCTTGAGCGTCTGCGAGATGAAATTTGCGAGATATCTTATTGCATATCACTGGATCGGGATATTTTACCTTAGGTGATACTTGCGGCATATGAAAGCTGCGATGTGAGATGAGTCCTTAAGGTGCACAATTTCGCATCACATTTTCACAATTTTGAAAGCTTGTTTATATGATGTTCCCCATCACTCTTTGTGATACAATGTTTTATTGTTAAGAGAACAATCTTATTTGGAACTTATCATAAAACTTAGTTTTTTTTTTTTTTTTTTTAGGTTTTGTGGGCGTTTTCCTAAGTTTATGATAGTATGTTTTATTCAAAGGGAAATATAAGTGCTACTTTTTTATTTTTAGAAGGGTCCCCATTTATTTAGCTTTATTACTAAAACTAAGTAAAAAAGGGGGTTGTTGTTGGCCACAACAGGGGGTCATGACTGGTATAGCCACATGGCCACATGGGGACCACATAAATTCCATGTGGCATGTTGATGATGTCATACTAATTCAAATGGTCATATATTTCAATCCAAAGGTTGGACTCGAGCAAAATTTACATCACCAAAAACGTCGCGATGAGACGAATGCAATGGAACCATCTATTTGAAGTTTCGAAGAGGCTATAAAAGATAAAAAAAAATAGACCCCATTTCCATAACACTAACTTAGATCGGGTCAAGATAGTAACCACCTCCTTCTAACCTATGTTTTGGGTTGGGGTGAGGAGGGTGCCCATTATAGAGTGGTATCAAAGCATCCATGTTCAACACTTGGACCATTATAGAGTGGTATCAAAGAATCCATGTTCAACACTTGGACTGGATGGGCTCTATCATGGGTAAAATAATGGCAAAGTTCGTTCCAATCCCTTGGGAATAATTTGGTGCTCTGTTACAGAGTTAATAGGTCAAAGGGGTTTCATATTGAATTCTAGAAAATGGATAAAGCAAATTATTGGGTGTTAAAAGCGATTCTGTGGTTGATTGATGGCATATATGGTTGATATTCTTACCTTGTGATTTAATTATGTAGCATGGTACTAATGGTTGATATGATCTTATTTTTATTGATGTGATAACTTACAATATGCTTCTTAGCTAGCCTTGTACCAACAGAATTCCAATAACAAGCTAAGGTGATCATGCTTATTATGTTTTGAGGTTGTTCAAATATAAAAATGATGTGTGTGTGTGTTTTATAGCACATAAAAGACATGAAGATTTAAAGAGATGACAACAAGAATGGTGCAATGCAGCTTTGACCAATCACAACATGGATATGAAGAAGAAAGAACAAATGAGGAGGGAAGATTAATTAATCGACGAGGAATAGTAGACTCTCCTGATTGGATGAAAACACTGAGAAGCCTAAAAGTAGAAATAAAAAGTTGTAAATTTGAAAATGAGAAGCTTATCAAAGCACAAGAGACGCAAGTAGAAGTGAATGTAATCTATTGCATAGTATTTCAGAATTACAAAGGCAAAGAAAACATGATTTGGGAGTTAGTCGTAGTGACAAGAAGATTCCCTTAGAGAAAGAAGAAAGAAACAATGGGGCATATCGGGGAATCTCAAAAATGATACAAAGAATTCCAAGATAAGACATGGTGAAAGGAGGTACTTTACTAGGCACCCAAAAGAAGGGGACCAACACACATGAGCATCAGCTTAAAGGCACTCCCAAAATGCATTATCATCATCATCATTATAGGAGGGGAAAATAATATGTACCTGAGGAATTTAAGAAAGTTAAGCCTCCTACCTTTGATGATGAGATGAAGAGGTCAGAGGGTGCAAAATATTAGCTATTGGGAATGAGTAAGTTTTTTAGAGTGCACGACTATTCTGAGAACATGAAAGAGAATATAGTTTTTCAGCATAATGGGTAAGGATGATATCTGGTGGGAATATTTGAAAAATGTGAGAGGCATAAAAGAGGATGAATTATATTAGAAGGAATTTGAGGGATATTGTAGGGACAAGTATCTAGTTGAGAGATACTTTGACAACAAGGCTAAGGAATTTTATGAGCTCAAGCTAGGAACAATGTTAGATGAAGAGTATACCATTACATTCCTGGATCTATTAAGATATGTTCCCTACCTCAAGGATGAAAAGGAAAAGATTTAGAAATACATCAATGGGATTCCATTAGCATTTAAATATTAAATTGAATTCAATGAGACACAAACCCTTGAAGAGGCAATCAAAAATTTGAAACACTTCTATGGGAAGTCTAGACATAGACCAGAGCTTAAGGCTGACTTGAAGTCAAAAGGAAGTCTCGAAATTAAAGGATAAATGCCTAGGGAGGAGGCAAGAAATTCCACCACCAGTAGAGGTGAACCCTAACAGAAGATTAACATAGACTTTGAAGGTCAACATTCCCTGGTCAAAGAAGAGGATGGGTCCTAAAAGAAGCCCATATTATGTTGTATATGTGGAGATAACCATCTTCATAGAGAAATCCCCCATATACAAATAAATCAACCAAGATTTCATACTTGCAAGGAGCACAAATGTTGGAGGACATAGCTTGAAATGTGCCCGAGACATACGAAGTTGTGGAGGACAGGTACATTGGCCACCTAGCATAAAGGATTGATATGTTTGATTAGATATAGATTATGTATCCATTTTTTTATTGTTGAAGCAATACAATTAATTGTAAACAGATTGTGTGGTTGATTTTTGTGGTTGGTTGTAGTAGAAGATATTGAATGAAATAGTTGAAAGAGCTCGAGTTGAGCCTTACTCTTGAAGCATTGAGGGATGTCAGAACTCATGGGAATTATGTTTTTTATGTTTTTAAATATTTTATGTTTATTACCTAACTTGATTTATGTTTGAATTTT
This sequence comes from Pinus taeda, assembly GCA_000404065.3. Lineage (NCBI taxonomy): Eukaryota > Viridiplantae > Streptophyta > Pinopsida > Pinales > Pinaceae > Pinus > Pinus taeda. The sequence continues at coordinate 11,904 of APFE030813637.1, read as the reverse complement.
CCTTTTCACTATTGGATTATGCATGGCCATGCTATTTTTGTTGTGTGATTTTATGATTGTTGTCATGAGTTATTTTCTTTTGCATTTACCCTCTTTTCCTTTGTATTTTTCCTTTCATTCTTCATGCCTTAGGTCCATTTTAAACATCGGTGGTAATGGAAGGAAGTCCATGAAGCTCTAATACAAGAGCTAAGAAATACAAAACAAGAAATGATCTAGAAGAGGCCCTACGAATAATTAAAGAGCATGAACAAAAAAAACTAATGAGAAAGGATGGGTTTGGGTGAGGGGTTTGGAAATACCATCACTAGTGTATGTTTGGGAATCACTCCTAAATATGGCAGCAAGAAGAAAAGAAAATATGTGCAGGCTGAAAACTATTGTGTGAATAACAATAAGTACAATACAAGGAGTCCTCTAAATCTTTGATTTTATCTTATATGCATTAATGTATGATATGTCCTTGACTAAGTGGAACCCAGTATGACAATCAATAAGGTTGGTTTGTTCCATGGGGATAATGGAAAGAAGGATGAAAACTATGAGAATGACTAAACGGAGGTTTTCTCAACCCTGGCCCTAACTACATATAAGATTGTGTGTTCACGGTCATACTGAAATATATAAATATATATA
>APFE030813630.1:52654-66828 GCA_000404065.3 Pinus taeda | reverse complement strand
CGCAGGCAGCCTGTTTACACAGGTGCGTGTACGCTCTGTGCACAAAGCAAAAGTGCGTACAGGTACGCACTGTACTTAACACAGAGGGTGCGTAGTGCTCTCAAAATCAAGAAAACGAAAATCTAACTCAACCCTAAGCTATGCCACCCAAATTCACAGTCAATCAGTCAAAAACCAGAAACAAATCAGAGTTTCTCAAATCAAAGTATCACACAAAGGAAAAATCATACCCAACAATGGATTCCCCAGCGGAGTCGCCAATTTGTCACATGGAATGAGTTATACTTGCGGACAAATTTAACCTTCCTAGGAGTCTAAGACTCTCTAATGACAAACAAACCAAACAAGAGCTATCCTTCTCTAGATACACATCATTCTACGAGAATTCAAATGTTTTCGATCTTACCTTAGGTCCCACACTTGTTGTAGCAGTCCAGCCTTGCGGATCCAGATGAGCTCCTCCTTCACTTTCAGACCTGCATACACTAACAAAGCAAACGATTACATAGCATCTGAATATTCATTATAAAACAAAGTATATCTATCATATTGACCAAGGAACACATGAAATAATTCATTAACAAATCATTGAGAAGAATGGACTTATTTGTATTAAATAATCAAAGGAACCATTACAACCTGAGCCTTGGTGTTGTGCAAGCTCCTCCCAGGGTCCAGCAAGAGATTTCCTCTACTTTGACAAGCTCACCCACTCCCAATATGGCAACAAGGAAGGATAGTGATCTCTCCTCACAAGTCAACAATGGAAGTCCTAATTCCAGCAGCATTTACCCTTTAGAATGTTCAGCTTTCAACCTCCCCTCCTTTGGCCCAATGCCTGTATTTATAGTATTCTAGAGGAGGTTATTCAGTTCCAACATCAATGGGATACTCCCTCTTTTGGATGGGGTAGCTCCTCTCTTGATGGGATAAGCTCCTCTATCATAGGGATGCATGAACCATCTGGAGGCGCTCAATACACGTCAAAAACTCTTCTAGAAGGCTCTAGAAGTGACCACAAGTAACTTTTAAAGATGAAACTCGCGCCTTTTGACCTTTACAGGGGTACGCACCCAACCTTTGGCTTACAGAGCGTACAAGTACGCAGGTACAGTGTATTTGGAGTGCGTACACGCAGGCAAGGTAGAGAGAACCTGCGTACCCAGAGATAAACATGTTTTTAAGTGACTTTCTCTCTTTTTGAAGCTTTGACATGAAGAGCAGAGGTATGGGGCTTGACAAAGAGGACAATATGGCTATTGATGAGGCCATATAAACTGCAGATAGTCAAGGTGACAAAATTCAGTGTAACATAGGGTATGAAGGCCATAAATCCTGCTTATGAGAGGCAAGAAGGGCCATCTGGTCATGGCAATAAGATATGCAAGTAGGATATACCAATCATTTAAATGTTAAAATACCCAAATTTTTAAATCAGTGGAAGGTAATACCTCAAACTCTGCCAAGTACCTCCATTGAAGAGACATCTAATTTCAAATGGTGAAACTCCACTCCGGACAACTGAAAATAGTCCCAAACAATCCCGATTAGCATAGAGACAAAGCCGGAATCTTGCAAAAGACGCTAAGTCTGGTAAGGACCAGATAGCATAGGCTTAGAGTGCCAGAATCTTGCAGAAAATGGGGGTCTGGCAAGAGTGCTTGGAGGTGGTTGGGTCGAGAATGACCCTCCTAAGGTCGGGTGGTTGACAAGCGCCAGGAACAAGGGTGGTCCTTACCCTTGGAGTTATTTCTTACAGGAAAAATCTGAACACAGGTATGGAATCAAACTGTTGAGCTTAGCAAGACTAGTTATGTTGTTTACAGTCGTTAAACATTCATGTTTATGAACTCAGAACAAATTCTGGAAAATAATTACGGAAGTTAATTATTCCTGTTTATAACCCCAAAGAATAGATTCTGGGAAATAAAGACAGAAAATTAATTATTCATGTTTATAGTCTCAGAGAACAGGGTTCTGGAAAATAATGATAGGAGTTAATTAAACACAGTTATAATCAGTGTTCAGATTCTTGGGTGAATGCCTGTAGAAATATTATTTACTAAATGTGTCCACAGAAGAGGTAAAGAAAGTAGAACAATTTCAGGAATCAATGTTTGCTCGCGAGTATTAACATCCACTCTGAAAGGGAATTTACTAACTTAAAGAGCCATAGTAATCATTTTAAACCCCTGTTCAAGACAAAAGACAATAGCAGAAGCCGCGAGAATTGTTTGAGAGGGGCAGGGTTTCTAAACCGAGGAGTGTAGGGTTTCTAATGTGGAAGGGTTTCTAACACATTGCAGTAAGATTGAATTAACAGACATAAATTAATTTAGAGTGAAACTCCGTAATAGCAATGAGAAACCTAGAAAACCCTGTATTAGACGTGATACCTAGAAACGTAATACTCTACGCAATAAAATATATGTAACATGAATTAGAAAACCAGTAGAGACATGTAATAATATCGACTTACAACTAAATGGGAGAAGCTTTGTCTAAGTTATTCAATGAACAATAACTGCATGCAAGCGGTAATTTCAACATCACAGTTTTATGATAAATTCTTCTCATGGGGAAAACAAAACCCTTAACCGGCAATAAGAGAAATGATACATCAGGATTAGTACACAAACATTTCAAAAAGATCTCGCTGGATAAATTCGGATACATCATCAGGATTGGTACACAAACATTTCAAAAGATCTCGCTGGATAAATTCGAGAAAACAAGTTCCATCTCTGGAATTAATCCGCAGAACCGTCCAGTCTAAAGCTTAAGGAAAAAGGAAATTACATCTACATATTAGAATGATACTGACACGACCTCAGCTTGCGATTCGGAGGCCAGAAACTAAACCCTTGGAGAAAACTCAAAAATATATGCCGAGATGGACTAATTTGACTCTCGGTCTCATACCATAAAACTGTTACAGAACCAAATTCTCTTTCTAAAAGAAAAATAAACAAAATAAAACATACCCCGGCAAGTGCCTAGGGATGGAACCCCAACTCCGAATAACCAGCGGACCCTGTCTTCCAGTTCTAAAGTCATCATGGAAGATCTCGCTTACTCAGAAAGCCCTCGAGTGATGAAGCTTCGAGAGAGTTGACTGTCGTTCTGCAGCAATGGCGGACTTCGGTGCCCTGGAGAAAAACCTGCAGTGGAACAAATCTGCAGTGTGTCAGGGGCTGCATCTGGCGAGTGAAGGGAATATAAATTTTTCTAGATAATTGACCATTTATCTTTTGAGAAGAATAAAAGTTAAATCTTTACATCTTTCAAATCTACCTTCAGAAAATATTATGATGTTACAACCTAAAAAATCTTTACTAATTACAAAGAATACATATTGTTCAGAGCATTAAGACAAACATCATAATGAATAACATCTAACTGGAAAACAAGATAGAACCTTACCTTTCGAACTTCATGGCGCGGTACATCATGTCTGTCAAGTGGATGGACATCCATTGAATTCTGTTCATATATGAGATCAATCCATACTATACCCTCACAAATGAAATTAGAAGAGACGTAATTTTCTAGCTCTATTTTAACAAGTATATAAACCAAACACAACCGTTGAACTTGAAATAGCTACTAATGAAGTAAAGAAAAAGAAGCATACTTTGGCCTCATTATGACAATGCCTACAGTCAAAGACTTCATTACAACACGGAGCCATTATTTGGCATCTCCGGTGGTAGTGTGAACATCTGCCATCAATTATCAATATTCAGAAAACACACATCAGTAAAATCATCCCTGTATGGCACATTTTTCACCACTTTGTAAGATCCATGGAGATAGCAATAAGAATATATCAAAATTATATATAATAAATAAAAGGTATAAATGTTACGTTAAATAAAAATGTATTTAACATCTCCATTCTCTTTCAAAGAAGAAATACCAAATACAGTATGGGTATGCATGTCAAACAATGTAGAAACTCACTACCTTAAATATTTATGTTAAGGACAAAAAATGACCAGGATGAATTCCTTCACAGTTAAAAACAGAAATGTCATAGCCCCACGTTAACGAATGTTATTTTTGCACACTTCAATTCCCTGAGATTCATTGTCTTAGTAGAAAGTAAATTAAGCTGAAGAAAATAGAGCACACAAAAACACTCTTCTCGTGTTAGCAATACAAATAAGTCATTTTGGCACAACCTCTTTTCTTGTTCTATGAGATGAGATAGGTTTGCTTATGGCCAAAATTTGGGATAAATAGAACAAATATGTGGGATACCATAGCCCCGCATAATATGTAATATTTTTTCAGCTCTAAAGAAGATAAAGTTAATAATTGAAATTAGTTCCACATAAAGAACACATGCACCAACTATAGGTTTCCAACTTTAGAAACAGAGAGAATCCACTCCATTTTGTTTTACCAATTAAGGAGAATTCCCAAAGTTTCTCCTCCTTCAATTAAGGAGAATGCCCATAGTTTCCCCTCCTTCAATAGAGAACTATACTTAGTATAATGAAAGAACTAAATCATAAAGAAAGGTAGTTGATAGCCAGGACAACTTTGTTTTGACACAAGTGTTGTTCTATAGACCTCACTGTTAGAGAGAAATTTGAAATAAAATCGACTGCATTAAAGGGTGCCAACAGAAATTTATTGCTGGGTCATGGACACAAAGAGGCTACCCCACGACTTCTACTGGATTACAGTAGCACACAATTACTCATTGTTCATAGAAAGCAGCTACAATTAGCTCGAGTCGACCCATTCAATTAGAAGTCATAACAAGAGGTTGTGAGCCAGGGAACAAAACAGGCCACGTATGAAACTTACTGAAGATGCTCGTGCATCTCTTTCAAGCAATGCATGTGAATATTTTGACCACAAGGAAATACGCTGACAAGCTTTGTAGAGTTGAATAAATACTGCAGAGGAGTCAATAGACGAGGGTTCAGATATCTAAATAACTTCAGTCTAAATTATGCTATAAAAAGAAAACTACAATTACTACACTATGCAGATAAGTGTGACCTACCTCAGAACACACAGGGCAGTTGTGGTGCATTGCTTTTTCCACACAAGGGTGGCAATCCTTCAAGTGGATAGAGTAGCAACATCCTAGAAAAAGGCACATAAAATTAACAAGTCTCAAAGTGATGTAATTCTGTAGCGATGTTTTTAAATGGTGAGAATTTGGTAATATAAAAAGTTAGATAATCCGTAATTATAAATGAATATTTTAGGATATGAATTGATACAGCATTAGGAAAAACTAATCTAGATTGATATAGTAATGAGAAAAACTAAAAATCTCATCATGTATGGATCTTGGATTATTGAAAATCTCTACTATTTAAAATTTCCACTCTATTCTAATCAAATTTGTAGCTTGAAACTGAGCTAATTTTGTGTTGGGTGGAAGGATCAATGAAAATAACCATCAGCGAGTATGCGTTAAAGCCATTCACAAAGAATGGTGATCCATTCAAGACAAACAACATGCCATTTCTTCCCACCATACTCGATGACGGCTCCCATTCATTCTCCATCCGCATGATCAAAACAAACTCAAACATAAAACTGGTATATTTCCAGAACAACTCTCAGATTTGTGATAACCTGATCAAGGGAAATGAGGGTACGTGTGAATATCTATGTATTCAGCTATATTTTTCTCTAAAATTCAAATTTTATGAGTTTTGGGAAAAGAGTATGCCACAAGATTACAAACAACCTACCACAAAAGAAGGAAATTGCTTGGACCAAAGGCAAAAGAACTAGTGAAAACACCAGATAAAAATTGGCTCGCCAATTGACAAATGGAATTGATTATGAAAAACTCTAGTGCCAATCCCACACACAACAGTAGACAAGAATCAAAATAGACCGAAGAAATTAAATAAAAGTAATTATGCTTGAAATTTCTAACCAGTTCTAATTAAATTGATAGTGAAAAAAAACAATATATTTATTATTCAAATAACTTACTCCCTCATGGGGTTCGAGTTATAGACCTTAATATAGGATTTGAAGAATTTTTTTAAGGTTCGATGAGAGAAGAATGCATCATTGGAGGCGAGATTCAAACCATCATTTCACCCCACGTTACATACTATGCTTTGCCTCCATATGCATCCAAGTTATTGACCATACTCAATATCGGTCAAATTTTCTAGAGCAACTCTCAGATTTGTGATAATATGATCAAGGGAAATGAGAGTACTTGTGAATATCTATGTAGTCAGCTATATTTTGCTCTGAAATTCAAATTTTATGAGTTTTGGGAAAAGAGTATGTCACAAGATTACAAAAAACCTACCACAAAACAAGGAAAATATTGGGACCAAAGGGAAAAGAACCAGTGGAAACACCAGATAAAAACTTTCTCACCAATTGACAAATGGAATTGACTGTGACAAACTCCATCACCAATCCCACACTCATCAGTAGAGAAGAATTAGAATAAACCGAAGAAATTAAATGAAAGTAATGTAGCTTGAAATTTCTAACTAGTTCTAATTAAATTGATAGTGAAATAAAAAGGTGTATTTATTATACAAATAACATACTCCCTCCTGGGGTTCGAGCTATAGACCTTAATATAGGATTTGAAGTAATTTTTTAAGGTTGGATCAAAGAAGAATGCATCATTGGAGGGGGATTCAAACCAGCATTTCACCCCCATGTTGCATATTGTGCTTTGCCTCCATATGTGTCTCGGTTATTGACCAAACTCAATATCCGTGAAATTTTATTTCGCTTGGCTTCGCTTACAATGAAATCTAGAGCCCAAAAATGAAAAGAATACAATTTTATAAATGTGAACCACCTACCCTATATGTCTCAAATTTGAAAGGTATAGTCCTTCCTCATGTTTGGAACACTTGTTTATCATAAATGCCAAGAGATATTTGCAAAGCCCCCAAACATATGTCATTGAAAGCCGAAGTTCGGCCTACAGTAAGTCCTACCGAAGCAACCTCTTCAAGGACTGAGCTAATTTTGTGATGGTGGGAAGGATCAATGACAAGGACCATCAGCGAGTATGCATTAAATCCATTCACATAGAATGGTGATTCGTTCAAGACAAACTGCATGTAATTTCTGCCCAGCATACACCATGATGGCTCCCATTCATTCTCCATCCACGTGATCAAAACAAACTCAAATAGAATACTTGTAGATTTCTAGAGCAACTCTCAGATTTGTGATAATCTGATCAAGGGAAATGAGAATACCTGTGAATTCTATGTAGTCAGCTATATTTTGCTCTGAAATTCAAATTTTATGAGTTTTGGGAAATGAGTATGTCACAAGATTACAAAGAACCTACAACAAAACAAGGAAATTGCTGGGACTAAAGGCAAAAGAACCAATGGAAACAACAGATAAAAACTTCCTCACCAATTGACAAATGGAATTGACTATGACAAACTCTAGTGCCAATCCCACACACAACAATAGATAAGAATCCAAATAACCCGAAGAAATTAAATAAAAGTAACAGTAAATCAAAATATATTAAATTTCTTCTAACACAGTACCATTCATCCAATTCTTCTCGGGCTGAAATGAAACACCATTCGCTGCCATGAGAGATCAACATTCGTCCATGGATATGCGAAATCGAAAACCCCATGGTTTCTTTAGAAACACCTCTGATTCGTCGCCTGGAAATCACATACTTTGCTACCGGCAGTTCTTCCCACTGTTCGCCATCGTTTGGCCTATTGAATATCAACTTCCTGCAGAGTTCTACAACAACAATAAGAAACACACAAAGAATTGCAGGGCTAAGCTATGTGTATGGGCGAAAGATCGGTAGTGTTTCAATTATAACAAGAGATTTGATCCAATGGTGGAAAACATTTTATTCGTCTAGCATAGATCAAAGGGATCATAGTAAGGCACGTAAGACAAGAGGGGATTTGATTTCAGAGTGGTTCTCAGGCTGAGAATGAAACCCCTTTCGGTGCCATGAGAGCTCAGCATTCGTCCATGGATATGGCGAAATCGAAGACCCCATGGCTTTTTCAGAAACACCTCTGGTTCGTCCCCTGGAAATCAATTACTCTGTTGTTGGCGGTTCTTCCTAGTGTTCGCCATCGTTTGGCCTTTTGAATATCATCTTCCCTCATAGTCCTACAACAACAATAAGAAACGCACAAAGAATTGATCCAACGATGGCAAACATTTTAATCGTCTAACATGAGATCGAAGCGATCATAGTAAGACACGTAACACAAGAGGGGAGTTGATTTCAGAGGGGAACGCCTTACGACGTAATTATAATAAAACAGAAATTTTAAATTAAATTTTTTTAATTATTTTTTCTATTCTAACGAATAAGTAGATAAAATTAGTCATTCAATGTTTTTATCTAATAAAATTTTAAAAAAAGAAAATTATTAACTAACTAACAATATTTGATTTAATATTTTAATATTTTAAAACTATCATAAAACAGAGTAAAATTGTTATATTTGAAACAATTAGTTAAAAGTTAAAGTATTTAGACTAAAAAATTATTATAATATATTTATCTTAAGATTTTGAAATAACACTTAAATTAGTAAATAGGTAAGATTTGGTTTGTTGATTGGTTTGGTTGTTGAGATATTTTCTTAACAATCAATCTCTTAGTTTAGAAATTGTTGGATTTTATAAGCGCTTTATATACTTGATGTAATTGTTTAATTTGGTGAATAATATACAAATTGTTTGTGTAACCTCTGCACAATGTTTGTTTCTCAAAATTAATTTTGGTATTAAAGCTTGTATGGACTTGATGGTTTGACTCTCTCACGAGAGGGCCCAGGGAGATAAAAATCATGTGAGGATTAATTCTATGTATATAGACTAGGCGCATGTTTAGATATTATAGTGTGAAAGTAATAGTTTACAATGTATTTCTTTTGCATGGAGTATGTGTGGAGGTTTGTAAGTGACACAACACTGTGGAGAGAACTTTGTTTTTACACATTTTGCAGTTTGACTTCAGCGTTGTAAGCTTGATGTTTCTTTCTCCATTACAAAGGAAGCAAGGAAATTACATAATAAAATTTTGTGAACATGGTCACATACAACATGAATTTTATAGTCACTTGAATGCCTGTTTTTTCATGAGTAACCTAGTCGTGCCTAAATTCAGGCATCGTGGCTGGAGGATTTGGTTCAACCTCAATTCCATTGACAGAGCCTCTTTTGGATGACCTGATGGACTCAACCCGCCATTGGTTTTGATAATCGGAGGAAGTCTTCAATTGTTGATGGAGTCAACTTGCCATCGGTTTTGATAATCAGAGGAACACTACGATTGTTGTTGGAAGCGTCTTCAAGATTCTGTCAGCTAGCCAGATTGCGATGGAGCTATGAATTCTACACCTGATTGGTGATGATGGACAACAAAATCCTTTGTCATTTGGTTTTATATTTTATGAAGTTGTTTTTCTCGATAGATTGAATTTGTAAAAGTTTGTTTTTTGAAAGTTGTAGAGAGGTGTTTTTTGTAAGTTGAGGTTCATTTAGAGAAGTTGCAGGGACATGAAATTATGCCTTACCTCCACTTCGGTGTGCTATAAGGAAACATTAGGTAGAGGCATTGTATGTCAGTGTCAGATGTGTCATGGATAGACAAATATTTGTAGCAGTCTATGATAATAAGAATAATGCTGCATATTGGGTTTGCAACACAATATGTGACCCTAGGTTTTGACTAGAGATTGCTCGGCAAGTTTTCTCTATGAATAGGACACAGTAGGCTTCAAGATAATGGAATCAAGTGTCAGAATACAATTTCCAATTATTCACGCAGTAGCTTGAACCATTGCTGCTTCAACACATGGAAAGTCATCAACTTGTTGGGCTCTCTCAACACCTAAAACAAGGCTATGCATAAGAGAGGAGAAACTTACCTTGAGTTGTATGGATTGAGTGAATGTGTAGATGAATATTCGTTGGCGAAGAGGCACTATTCATAGCAGTTGTGGGAACTATTCTGCAAGATTTTTTTATTGACAACATGTTGTGTAGTGTGATGTGATTTAAAATGTGTATTAATGCTATATATATATATATATAATATATATAATTATATATATATATATAATATATATATAATATATACAATATATATTATATAATATATTGTAAAAGAGAAGAACAAATTAATGAATTGAGGAATATAAGTAAACTAGTGGTCCTCAATGTTCTTCAGTTTCGAGAGAATATATTGCTTATTTAATTGTGTGAGTAAGTTATACGTGAATGACTCTTGTTGTGATTTGGGCTTCAAGAGCATCAGTTATGGTTTATTTTTAATGAGATTCATAACAACTGGCAGATATCCAAAATCCAAATATGTGACAAATAGTGGTTGTTCCATAGGATGGTTCATTACTTGACAACTTTTATCGTGGAAACCCTGATAAGATGAGATGTCAATATTGTTGATGTTGCAAAGTTCGTCAACGATGGTCAAAGGTAGCTATTTTTTAAATGGAGGTTGAGTGACAACTCGAAAATGTGGTGCTAAAGAAAGAATGGTGTTTGTGAGATTCTTGCGTGGATGTGAGTTCTGATGAATACCAGTCAAAGAAAGATCAATTATGTTGTTGTAATATGTGCTCTCTATATTGTAATTCCTGAGTTATGTAATAATGTAAGGATTATGGGGGGACTTGAAAATAACACTTACATTAGTAAATATCTGAAATTTAGGTTGTTTGTGAAGATATTTTCTCAACAATGAATCTCTTAATTTAAAAATTGATGAATCTCATAAACACCTTATATACTTATCTAATTGTATGATTTGGTAAATAATATTCAAGTTATTTGTGCACAATTTATTCATGGTATAATTTGGTGAATAATATACAAATAATTTGTTTATAAAAGTGTGCACAATATATGCTTAAAATTCCTTTTTAGGTGGGTATAAAAATGATATTATTAATATAGATATTATGATATTATTAATATGGATATTTATATGTTATGTAAAATCAACTTACACTGAGCATAAATATGGTTTATTTCGTGATGTGGTAATTATAGGATTTAATTTTTAATATATTAAAATAATTTTTTTCCTCCTACATATTATGATATACATATTATGATATATCTCTCAATTAGAAAAGAAAAAATCGTCACATTTTACAGGATAAAATTTGTTTTTTCCCTATATTTATAAAATATATAATTTTAGACTTTACCATGTATAAAAATTGTTTTCCATCACAATGGGGGGAAGATTTTTCCTTCCAACAATAGCATATAAAATTTTCTAACGGCATTATGATATAAAAACTCTTTCATAGCACATGACATTCTCTCAAAAAAAAATTCTCTGCAACCACGTATTCATATTATTTTGTGTTGCACCTTATACAATGCCATGCATTTCACAAAAGAAAATTGAGAGACATGCAACATAATATTACTTCAAAGGAAAAGGCAATAGCGGCAAATTTTCCAGGCAATAAAGTGGAAATTTCCATTATTTTCCAGATAAATTTGAAAACGGGTCAGACTACCGCAATAAAACACACATCACAAACTCTTTCCGATGGACTTCCCCACATGTCAAAACTCATTCTGATGTACTTCCCCACAGAATCGTTAAATCCGTTAAACTACAATGACTTTATTATTCGAAGTGAATGTGTTCAGCCATCGAGGCGGAGTTTTAATAATTATTTGTTTGAGATGCAATTAGATGCATGTGGACGTCCAGAATCCAAACAATTGACCAGACCTGACCTTTCTACGGCGGCGGCTCACTAGCTTCCGTCACGAGTCACCATACTCACCAAACCTTCCCTCACCTGCTCCGTGTCCTGCAAATTTCCGGTCCAATCACAGATATTAACAACATAAATATGGCGAAGCCTTGGAATAAAGTATATCTTTCTAGTGGAACCAGAATGCCAATCAAATTTTATATTCTTACATGGTCTTGCAATTTGATGGTTGCACTCATTCGATATCTCAAGTGTGATTCATCGTGTTCACGATGTGCTGTGGACGTGGCCATGGAAACAAGAGGAACCCTCATTTCTCTCAGACTCTCCAGCATCGCAACCGTCGAATCGATCGTATTTCTAGGGTTGTCGACCACAACTGCTATATTTGCCATTTCATCAGAAGAAGCGGTACTAGCACTGCCTCCAATCTTTGATACTTCAACTGTGACCAAGCTCTTTCTGCCCTCACTACCTGTGGAGCCCTGTTGTTGCAGGCTTGTACTGGTGCCTGTACCTTCCTGACAATGTTGCAGGGCTGTGCTGGTGGCTGCACCCTCCTTAGATTGAGCACGTGGGAGCTTCTTCAATTCTGATTCCAACTCTTTATTACTCTCTTCAAGTTCTTCCACCCGCGATTTGAGACTAATTAAATACTCTCTCGTGTACCCCAATATGGAAGCCTTGTCTTTCTGCAAATATATTAACAACAACAACTCATTTTAGCCTTGTCTTTCTGCAAATATATTAACAACAACTCATTTTTTTTGTACCTACTTCCAACTTAAACATAAGGGAAGAACCGCTGGCTATTACATATATTTTCAATAGCTATAGAAATTAAATCCAAAGGTCAACGGATGGCCATAAAACCTCATTTCATTACAACAACAAAACAAAAAAATTTCATAGAACGTACCCTTGCGCCACGAGGTATGAATGGACGCAATGCGTCAAAGCTCTCTCTCAATTTCTCTCTCCTCCTACGCTCAGAAATTACATGATGAACCTGACCGCTAGAAACCGTTCCCCCTGGTGGTCTTTCGCTCCCATACATTGAGATTTGCCCCAGTCTTTCTGCATGAATATTCCTCAAGATTGCTAGGCTTCTCTTCAATCTGTACTGACCCTCAACCACGGGCTGGCTCCGCGTGTTACTTGGCAGTCTCCATATGTCAAATGCGCTCATCATCATGTTCCCCATTGATGGGGCAACAGGGAAACCGCTGGCCTGACTGGTTTGCGGGAATAGCAGTACACCTGGAACGCTAAGCTGCGCTGAGGAAGTCTCAAGATCATCATCAAAGCCACCGACCAAAAGCCCAGAAGAAGATGGCCATTGCAACGGTTGCGGGTAAGGACGCAACCCACTTGCGAATTCCGCGATGGACATAGGAAATTGGTGGGTATCGTGCAGTATACTGATTTGATCACCTCTGAACATAGTGGGATACTGTACATAAGAGACCATGGATGAACTCTCATCACTGCCAATGGAACGTGATAGCAGCGAAGAACAAGATGGAGTTAATATGCTCGTCTCAGGAATAGGCATGGGCATGGGGACAGAAATGTTGGGTGACACAATTACATTAGCCAGAAGGCTTGAAAATCGCAATTTATTCTGCTCATCCGGTTCAACCTACAAGTGAAACCATTGAATTCAGCATGGAATCAAAAGCATGCAGTTTAGTAGTAGATGGGCCCATAGCTGGGGTGGGTATAATATGATGTCTCACCAATTTTGTTGTTCCGAGCTCTACTACACCGATTCCGCAGGGAATGAATACTGCAGTCTAAGAAATAATGAAATGTCAGGGAAAGGGAAGGGGGCGACCGAAGAAACCACAATTAATTTAAGTGCATCTTGCCACTTGTCTGAAACGAGGCAAGGCAGTATAAACACTCACCTGAATACCAGCGACCTGCATAGACGATTCCAATTAGAGAGAGAAATAATAAATTGATCACCACAGGAAGCATTTTATATACGTCAAATATTACGCCAGAAATAAAAAACTGAAATGGAAATCTATGTTACCATGTAGAAGACTTCCTGGCTTTCATTAGAGCTGAAGCGCAGGAGCTCATTTGCCGTTAACCACACATATGGCGGTTGACTCAACGCCAAACCTGGAACTCTATTGGACCATGCATTACAATGCATTAAAATTCTGCAGATATTCTTTCCAGCAGACAGAAAACTTAGTACCATATATTATTGGCAATTTTGTTGGGTATTTTTTTGCTTCTATGTTTGTGATGGATAAATACCAAAACCATAAAATATAAAACACAGAGGCTATGCTCTGTTTCCTTTACCCCAGGATCTTTTACACAGAGAAGTCTTTTAAAAACAATTGCACAGGACTGAGTATTTCACCACCATAAAATTTCATTCATTAAACAAAATACTGAGACATATTCATCCTCTTTCACTCA
>APFE030813630.1:19211-45640 GCA_000404065.3 Pinus taeda | reverse complement strand
GCTGGTTCATCAAAACCATCTACAACTATTTCCCATAAATCTTGACATGCAAACAGGGCTCTCATGGTTATTGCCCAGTAGTCATAATCCTTCCCATTGAACTGTGGGAATTGAGGGTTAAACAAACCCATGCTAGTGCTTGTGCTAGCCATTCCTTGCATCTTCAGCTATGCTTCTAAATCCTTGACTGTATATTTAAAAACCACTGACTGATGCAACCAAAAGACTTCTTTCTTCAGCTTCTTTGTCACCTACAAAGAGCCTAAACCTGCTCTGATACCACTGTTGGGTATTTTTGCATCTGTTTGTGATGGATAAATACCAAAACCATAAAATATAAAACACAGAGGCTATGCTCTGTTTCCTTTACACCAGGATCTTTTACACAGAGAAGTCTTTTAAAAACAATTGCACAGGACTGAGTATTTCACCACCATAAAATTTCATTCATTAAACAAAATACTGAGACATATTCATCCTCTTTCACTCAGAGGGATTCACCAAAACATTTACTCTGCCTCCTATGAAATTTTACACCACTGTGTGTAAATATTTCATTTACATTTACTGCTGTATGAAAACAAAATTACTGGGAGTTACAGATTTACCTTTTCACCTGTGTGAAACAACTCATGGATTTGGAAACAAAACAAGCCACTGGTTTTCATTTACTTCTTCTCTTGCACTGCTGTGCAATCTTACATTACCAACAAAATTACTCTGCTGCATGAAAATCACTTTTACATTACAGACCCAAAATATTTATGCACCTCTGTGCATTCCTCCCTGCAATACAAAATTAACTCTCTGTGTTTTTACATTCGCTGCTGCGAATTTACATTTTCCTTCCCAGGTGCTGCTGCGAATTTACATTTTCCTTCCCAGGTGCTGCGGACCCCTGTCTTCTTTTCTGCCGAGAACTAAAAAAAAGTTTCATACACCCCATATGCAATTACATAATACTAGTTATGATCCCCGTGGGTTTTCCTTTTTTTTACATAACAAAAAAACATTAGGTCAACGCTATATTAAAAACATATATAAAAAAACTTACGAAATAGTTTCGGCCCATACTCTGTGTTAACTCGCCGTAAATGAAACATTTAAGACTTTTACCAAAAACTATATCAGTGTATTAATTTAGGGTATGGGATATGGTCCACGCATCATTGATTTCGACTGACCCACATGTACTTTGCACAGGTTTAAACGGCAGTACTTTCCCGGAGATCAAATGGCGGACAGAGAAGCACCAAGATCGGTCGGATATCGGACAGGCTTAGTTGGGTGAACGATACCTTCCGATGGATTGTCAGTGCTCATGTCAGGCCAGCATCAGCGCTTGAACAGCTGTCAGCTCCCAATTGCATCGGAGCTCGATGCACGGAAACCACTTCACTCTGATGGGTGGTGCGATATGAGACCAGCGGTTTTGATTTCCTGCGGTGGTTTTCTGCCCTGTTGACCGCTGACCTGTTGGCAATTTCGACCATAGAATTATATATATAGTGATACTTTTGATTATTTAAAAATAGTTAAAAAAATATACTACAATATATGTATTTTTAAATGCACTAAATTGGTCTACTTATTAATTTCACACTTGAGATCTTTAATTTCATTTATATATATAACACGATCTCTGAAAGATATACGTCTTTTTTAGAGGACTATCAAAACATCATAATATGTAACTTTTTTTCTTCGGTCGCATAGGGCCTACATCGTGTGAGTGTGGATTGAACTTACCCAGCGTCCAGAGCAAAGCGACAAAGCTTGTACAAATTGAAAAGGGTCTGCCCTACACTCTGGGACGGGGTCATCGAGGAACCAGTTTCCATTTCGGGGTTAAACCATCCGTCTTTACATGCTAATTCTCTGAAAATGTAAACCAAAAATGTAATATCCTTAATGCAGCTTAGTCGACTGATATTCATGGCACAAAGCCACAAGAATAGAGAGAAAGAAACTTACTGCGGTGGTTGATCCAACGACCAGAGCACAATATAGGGCCACTCTAGATGTACCACTATGCTTCTCATTATTTCATGGAGTGAGTGGTCATCCATGTAGAAAATGAAGTCCATGATCTGGATAACATAAACCCTGTGGAGAAGGAATTGCCTGTGGAAATACAGAGGCCGAGAGGAAAATGTGGTGATGATTGAGATTTTATAGAATGGAAAGGGTTTAAGAGTTGGGAAGGCACAGTGGTTGAAGACTTGAATTTTGATCGAAGGTCGTTAGAGTCGTTCCATTGGTCGTACGCGGAGTAGAAGCCGCCATGATGAGGTGTGCATGATGAGTTGTGCAAAACGTTAGTGGTTGCAAAAACCCAAGGAGACCCGGCGAGTAGCAGCCGCCGTAATGATGTCTGAGACCCGGCCTTTTTGCGCATTGATTTTTTATAAATATATAATATTTAATAAACTTCTGATAACTCAATTACCTGTAAAATTAAATATTGAAACTGACAAAACTTTTATCTATATATATATATATATATCCACCAATGACTCACTACGAATCATTATGTTTTCTTTGTTCCTATCATAGTTATGTTGTCTTGACGATGAACCATACTGATTGGTTTGAAAAGTGAAAAGCGTTCACAAAAGTATACACCAATGACTCACGACCACTCATTATGTTTTCTTTGTCTCCACCATAGTTATGCTGTCTTGACGATGAACCATACTGATTGGTTTGAAAAGTGAAAAGCGTTCACAAAAGTATACACCAATGACTCACGACTACTCATTTTGTTTTCTTTGTCCCCACCATAATTATGCTGTCTTGACCATGAACCATACTGATTGGTTTGAAAAGCGAAAAGCATTTACAAAAGTCTTTTTATACGTGATTTACGCTAAAGCTTTTTTTAAATTATGCTGTCTTGACGATGAACCACACTGATTAGTTCGAAAAGCGAAAAGCCTCCACAAAAGTCTTTCTATACGTGATTTACGCTGAAACTTTTCTAACGAATATGTGTCAGAGTTAACATTTTAGTCCTGCGATGTACCGAATCTTTTAGTGCTCCCGCGACACTTGGAAAACAAAGAAGTTTCGAGTCACATCCCTTTTACCGGAGCTGGAATTTGTTCCACGCGTCCAGCGCCTCGGGACACGGGTCCGGAAGGCTATGCCTTTCCTATTCTGTGTTAAAAGGCCGTGTTTTTGTGACCCGCATTTTTCTTTCTGCCTCCTTCCTCTGGAGGGAGCTTACCATCTCTCAGCGTTTCATTTCTGTTTCTGTATACATCTTGCCGGGACACTCCATGGTTCTGGTTTTTCTCTGACTTAATACCATATCTGTGTTCTGTCTGATACGAGGAAGCGGGTGGCGTTCATATATGTCGTTCTGGCTCTCAGTTATGGTGTTTCGATGGTTCCGGCGCTTTCTCATCAGAGGGCTTCGCGCAGCGTATGAGGTATGTAACCTCTTTCCAACCTACTAGTTTTTTTTAGTCATGAGGTATGTAATCTGCAGTACTCTGTACAGCACAGTTTCTTGTTGCTTCATGCGTTTTCTCTGAACACACTAATATAAATACTCTTTATATAAATATAAATATCGCTTTTTTCTTTATATAAATATAAATATCGTTTTTTTCCTACTGATTTATATAAATATAAATATCGCTTTTTTCCTACTGAAAAAAAAACTTATGGTTGCTAAACAAATACAAAGCTCTCGAATTATATTGAAAAATGATTTAAAATTTTAAATAAAAAATGTAGTGATGCACATTTTAGAGAGGAAACGTATACAAGTCTAAAATAAAATATCTAAAAAGTATAAAACTGTTTGACCATTGTCGAGTTCAGGTTTTAACTCTTACTCTCTACGTTTTGATTTAAATATTTCCCACACTTTTTTCAATTTAAATATTTCCCTCACTTTTTTTCAATTATGTTGAAAATTCATTTAAAATTTTAAATAAAAAATGTACGATGCATATTTTAGGTAGGAAATGTACACGAGTCTAAAATAAATTATCTAAAAGTATTTATTATTTTTAGGTAAGTGTCTAAGTAAAATCATTTTTTAAAGGATAAGAGGCTAAAATATAATGACGGTAATATTTGGGTTTATGTTTAAAATTAATAAAAGTCTGTGATTTATTAAAACTATGAATATATTACATTTATTTTCCATACCATTTAGGATAAAATTGCATTTTGTTTTAATAATAAAAATTAAAACTAGTTTTAATTTTATCTTTATTACATGAAAACAAATATCATCCAATTAAAATCTAAAAATATTCGATAAAATTATAAATTCAGACTTTTTAAAAATAATTATAATAAATCACTTTATATTTATCAATAACAACTAATAATTATTACCGTTATTCAAAATATTCTACTCTATTATGATAATTTTTTTTTTTTTTTTTTTTTTAAATATAATTATATGATTAATTTAAAAATATATATTTTTATTACTATTTAATAATTGGGCTTACAGATTTATTTTACAGGGTCATATGTTAGTCATATCCTTTGGCAGGGTCGCGTATCTTTAAAGTTATCACGCTTTCAATACCATTTAAATATTAATGAAAACATAGGCAATTCCTCAAAGTGGGGCAATTCCTGAAAATGGAGGAGCGAGATTTAAGACCATATGAAAGTTATGAATTAAAATAGTGTAACTTAAATTAAATAAGTTAGGTTATTTTTAAGTGGATAAAATTGGTCATTTCAATGTTTTTATCCAATAAGATATTTTTATAATTATCAAATATTTGATTTAATATTTTAAAACTATCATAAAACATAGTAAAATTTAGTTATATTTGAAACAATTAGTTAAAAGTTAATGTATTTAGATTAAAAAATTATTATAATATATCTATCTTAGGATTTTGAAATAATACTTAAATTAGTAAATAGGTAAGATATGGTTTGTTGATTGGTTTGCTTGTTGAGATATTTTCTTAACAATCAATTTCTTAGTGTAGAAATTGTTAGATCTCATAAGCACTTTATATACTTGGTGTAATTGTTTAATTTGGTGAATAATATATGAATTGTTTGTGTGTAACCTCTGGAGAATGTCTACTTCTCAAAATTCATTTTTGGTATTAGAGCTTGTATGGGCTTGACGGTTTGACTTCCTCACAAGAGGGCCCAGGGAGATGAAAAACATGTGAGGATTAATTCTATGTATATAGACTAGGCGTAGGTTTCAATATTATAGTGTGAAAGTAATAGTTTGCAGTGCTTTTCTTTTGTTTCAATATTATAGTGTGAAAGTAATAGTTTGCAGTGTGTTTCTTTTGCCTGGAGTATGTGTGGAGGTTAATAAGTGACACGACATTGTGGAGAGAACTTCGTTTCTACACATTTTTTGGTTTGACTTCAGGTTGTAAGCTTGATGTTTCTTTCTCCATTACAAAGGAAGCATACAAACTACATAATAAAATTTTGTGCACATGGTCACTTACAACATGAATTTTACAATCACTTCAATTCTTGTTTCGTCATGAGTAATGTAGTCATGCCTAAAAAATTCAATCATCGTGGTTGGAGGATTTGGTTCAATCTCAATTCCATTGACAGAGCCTGTTTTGGATGACCTGATGGACTCAACTCACCATTGGTTTTGATAATCAGCAGAAGTCTGTGATTGTTGATGGAGTCAACTCACCATCAGTTTTGATAATCAGAGGAAGATTGCGATTGTTGATGGAAGAGTCTTCAAGATTCTGTCAGCTAGCCAGATTACGATGGAGCTATGAATTCTACACCCAATTGGTGATGATGGACAACAAAATCCTTTGTCATCTGGCTTTATATATTATGAAGTTTTTTTCTCGATAGATTGAATTTGTAAAAGTCTGTTTTTTGAAAGTTGTAGAGAGGCACTTTTTGCAAGTTGAGGTTCATTTAGAGAAGTTGCAGGGACATGAAATTATGTCTTACCTCCACTTCGGTGTGCTATAAGGAAGCGTTAGGTAGAGGCATCGTCTGTCAGCGTTAGATGTGTCGTCGATAGACAAATATTTGTAGCATTCTATGATAATAAGAATAACACTACATCTTGGGTTTGCAACAAAATATGTGACCCTAGGTTTTGACTAGATATTGCTTGGCATGTTTGCTCTACGAATAGGACACAGTAAGCTTCAAGATAATGGAATGAATTATGTCTTACCTCCACTTCGGTGTCCTATAAGGAAGCGTTAGGTAGAGGCATCGTCTGTCAGCGTCAGATGTGTCGTCGATAGACAAATATTTGTAGCATTCTATGATAATAAGAATAACACTACATCTTGGGTTTGCAACAGAATATGTGACCCTAGGTTTTGACTAGATATTGCTCGGCATGTTTTCTCTATGAATAGGACACAGTAAGCTTCAAGATAATGGAATGAGGTGTCAGAACAAAATTTCAAATTATTCACACAGTAGCTTGAACCGTTGTTGCTTCTATGCATGGAGAGTCATCAACTTGTTGGGATCTCTCAACACCTAAAACAAGTCTATGCATAAGAGAGGAGAAACTTGCCTTGAGTTGTATGGGTTGAGTGAATGTGTAGATGAATATTCGTTGGTGAAGAGGCACTATTCATAGAAGATGTGGGCACTATTCTGCAAGATTTTTTTATTGATAACATATATAGATTTATTGATAAATATTATGTAGTGTGATGTGATTTAAAAGGTGCATTAATGCGATATATTTTTGTTTTGTAAAAATTTAAGAACAAATTAATGAATTGAGGAATATAAGTAAATTAGTGGTTCTTAATGTTCTTCAATTCTGAGAGTTGTAAAAAGTGAAGAACAAATTAATGAATTGAGGATTGTAAGTAAATTAGTGGTCCTCAATGTTCTTCAATTCCGAGAGAATATATCGCTTATTTAATTGTGTGAGTAAGTTATACGCTAATGGTTCTTGTTGTGCTTCGGGCTTCAAGAGCATCAATTATGGTTTATTTTTATGAGATTCATTTGTGTGAGACAGATCAAATTGTTTGTTCAACTTTTGAACACATTCAATATTCAGACCACCCTCATAACAACTGACAGATATTCGAAAGCGAAATATCTGAGAAATAGTGGTTGTTCCATAGGATGGTTCATTACTTGACAACTTTTATCGTGGAATCCCTGACAAGATGAGATGTCAATAATGTTGATCTTGAAAGGTTCGTCAACGATGATCAAAGGTAGCTATGTTTTAAATCGAGGTTGAGTGGCAACTCGAAAATGTGGTGTTGAAGAAAGAGCGGTGTTTGCGAGATTCTAGCGTGGATGTGTGCTGATGAAGACCAATCAAACAAAGATCAATTATGTTGTTGTAAATATGCCCCTCTGTATTGTAATTTGTGATTTATGTAATAATGTAAGCATTATGGGGGAGACTTGAAAATACTGCTTACATTAGTAAATATCTAAAATTTAGTTCGTTTGTGAAGATATTTTCTCAACAATCAATCTCTTAATTTAAAAATTGTTGGATCTCATAAACACCTTATATACTTGATGTAATTGTATGATTTGGTGAATAATATACAAGTTGTTTGTGTGTAGAATGTGCATAACTTATGCATGGAATGATTTGGTGAATAATATACAAATAGTTTGTTGGTAAAGTGTGCACAATGTATGCTTAAAATTCCTTTTTAAGTAGGTATAAAAATGATATTATTAATATGGATATTTATATGTTATGTAAAATCAACTTAGAGAATGAATATTGTTTATCTCATGATGTGGTAATTATAAGATTTAATCTTTAATATATTATTATTATTATTATTGGATATATATACTATGATATATCGTAATTAGAAAGGAAAAAAATTCTCACATTTTATAGGGATAAAATTTGTTTTTTTCTATACTTATAAAATATATAATTTTAGACTTTATCGTGTATAAAAAATTGTTTTCCATCACAATGAGAAAAAAATATTTCTCCTTACAACAATATCATATAAAATTTTCTAACCACATTATGATATAAAAAATCTTTCATACCCCATGGTGTTCTCTCAAAAAAAACTCTACACCCGTATTCATATTATTGTGTGTTGCACTTGATACAATGCCATGTATTTCTGATGTAGGAGCATCCAGCTAGGGCACCATGACCGGGTGTTGATCTCCGCCAAGGTGGAAGTTGCGTTAACAAATTGGTTTCTTTATGTTCAGTTTGTCAAAGTAGGATGTAAGATTTTGTTTTTTTTTTTAGTCTCAGTATTAGTTAGGGACAGTTTGGTTGGTTAGGATCACTAGTTTGTTTGTCTTTAATCAACAATAGGTTAATAACTGTTCTGTCATTTTAGATATAAATAAAATAAAATAAATAAATAAATAAATAATGTGTTCAATGTAAAATCTTGCCGCATAGGCAGAACTGAATACAAGCATAGTTATGTAACTAAATAGAATTACAACCGAAAACAGTAACTACACAGTTCAGGTAACTGTGAACAGAGGCTACAAATGTACATGAGAAAATCATTGAAAAGGTTCAACATTTATCATACAAATATTATGAATAATAGAGCAGATTTATTCGAATCCATCCGTGTAATAAAATATTTTCTTTATTGCTTCCTAATTCACTGAACAATTAAAATAATTGACACAGTGCATGCATACTAGTTTGTTTATTTTCTTTTCCTAAAGAAATAGAGTCCAGACAGTGAGACTGTAATGAATTTCCAGAATGAGGGTTTGTAACCCATGAAAAGAATTCAACAATGAAGGTACAGGAGCAAAACGCAAGCAATCTGTAGACGCTCTTGTATTTGTTCTAGTGGATAGATTTGAAATTGGGAAAATGATATGTGGCTTGTATATGCGTATGTGCTTAATTCGTCCGGATTGCTTTCTGTTCATTGAAGAAATTACGAACACAACCATAAATTAACAAGCATAGTTCGAGGACGTTCAAGCCATAACGAAAGGAACAACAGTCAACAGTCACCATTAAGACAAAGGTAATTCAAGCCAACATTTCCTTGAAATTTACTTTTAATTATAATATGAAATGTCTGACTATACATAGCAGAGTTCAAAAATAACCCACGAACAGTCACAAAATCGACAGCCGACAAACCCTAGGCAAGGGTTTTGGGAACCGGCTCCCATATGATACAAATTATAGTCAACAAGCATAGAACCAAGGAAGCCTACATTAAAAATGACGAAGACGCTAGACTACAACCGAGAGACATCAACAACAAGCATTGAGGAAAACCAGACCCTCAAACTCCCAGGCCCTAATTCTAAAACTGAAAATTGGTTATGTTGACAGAGCCTACCAGGCAGAGACTGAAGTGATTGTTCCAGGCACGCTCAACTGCAAACCCCATAACTTGCAAAATAATCAAAATCCAACTGTGAGTGAACTGTCGAAAATGGGAGGAAAAACCAGTGCATGAATGTATGTGAAAGAGGGATACAATTCCCTACCTGAAGAGTTCGCAGCAAGAACAGAGCACAAGCCATTGAACCACGAATGCCATACCTCGACTAAGACAAAGGAGCAGCTACATTAGAAGTAGAACAACGGAAAGAGAAAAGTGAATCATGGACGGACGAAGTTACCTTCAGTGAAGCCGAAGACCGGAGAGCGCCATTGTTTTGCAACCTGGGAGCGTGCCAAACCACTGAGATTTACCAGCAAGACGACCTCATACAAGAACAGAGACTGTGGAGCAAAGACCAGTTACAACAGTTGCAGAAGAAGCACAGGAATATACTCACACAGGGGACAGAACCATCCTTGGTTGCATAATGAACCAGGACCAAAAGTTATCCAGGCGAAAGTAAGAGCCAAACCCTCGGACAAGAAAACCCTGAACAACGCGCTCAACAGTTGCAGCGTAGCTGCATGCACAGGCAACATAACCTTACCAAAGAAAACCCTCAACAACAAGGAGCAAAGAGCAAAAATGACCGAGTGATAGGCGAAGGGAAGGTTTTGGCGTGAACGAGGAGCGAGAAACGCAACCCAAGGCACAGTACAACACATTAATTACACAAATAATTGCCACCACATCAGATTCCAGAAATATCCGAGGTCGAGTCGTTAATCATAACCTAATCCATAGTTAACTGTTCTTTATATCATTTAATTATTGGTTAATCTAAACAGTGTTGGGTTGGTCCCATCATAGTGGTATCGGAGCAAGGTATTGAAATTGGCTGAAGAAATGGAGGTAGGAAGGAGAGGTCATGGAAGAGGTGTTCGAACGATAGCAGAGGAAGGACTGAGAGAGGAGCTCAGGATTCTTACTGCCCGCTTGGAGGCAGTTGAAGCTGGGAGAAGAAGGGATCCAGAGATAGGCAATGATAGCGAAGAGGAAGCTGAAGCGACAATAGATGGATCGGATGGAGAGGGCCCGAAAATGAGACTGTTGAGGTTGGTCTTAATGGCAAGTAGTAAACCCAAACCAGAACTCCCAAATTATGATGGAAGCTTGTCCACAGAGGTTCTGTTGGACTGGATCAGTGAGCTGGGTAAGTATTTTGAGTGTGAGGAGGTCAGTGAAGACCGCAGAGTTAAGTTTGCTGTGAAAAAGTTGAAGGGACACGCAGCCTTGTGGTGGGATAGTGTCCAAACAGAGAGAAGGAGATTGAATAAGTTGCCAATCAAAAACTAGTGAAGGATGGATGCCAAGTTGAAAGGCAGATTTCTGTCTAAAGATTATCAGATTGCTCTACACAGGCAAGTGCAGAATCTGAAACAGAAAGGAATGACAGTAAGGGAGTACACTGGAGAGTTTTATCGAGTGAAATTAAGGGCCGGTTATACAGAGGATACCCCGGAGAAGACAACCAGGTACATAAATGGTTTAAGGCTATAAATTTTAGATGAAATTAGCATTCTTTCTCCAAAGAACATTGAAGAAGCATATCAAAGTGCTATGAAAGCTGAAGAGAAAATTACTAGAAAGCAGAATGCCAGGAGAGGATGAGGAATTAGCAAAGGAAGAGGCCAGTCCTATGGAAGAGGGAAAACTGCTAGCATTAATGAGGAAGGCAACAGTTCTAAAGCTTCCGAATCAACAGAAAAAGGTGACAATACGAGAGGTGGTAGGCCATATCAACGAGGCAGGGGAAATGGCCGAGGCAGAGGAGCTGGTTACCAATGTTACAGGTGTCATAAGTGGGGACGCAGATCGTTTGAGTGTCCTGAGGCAGACCAAGCTGGACAGAGGGGTGCGTATGTCGCACAACTAGAAGAAGTAAAGGCACCTCCCCAAGAAGTAGAAAATTCTCCAAAAACAGGGGAAGCCTTGGTTTTGAACAAGGTGTTGTTGAAACCAGCCAAAGAAACCACCGAACAAATGCAGCAGAAAGCTTTGTTTCGGACGGTTTGTAAGTCACACGGTAAGTGCTGTAAGCTAATTATTAACAGTGGTAGTACAGATAACCTGGTGGCCACAGAGATGGTGGAAAAGTTGGAGTTGAAGCGGTTGAAACATCCCAATCCTTACAAAGTTTCATGGCTGCAAAAAGGTCATCAGTTGCTGATAGATGAACAATGTGAAGTGGAGCTTCAAATAGGCGGACATAAGGATAAGGTCATTTGTGACGTAATGCCGATGGATGTATGTCACATACTGCTAGGGAGGCCATGGCAGTATGACAGGAAGGTGGTACATGATGGAATGACAAACTACTATAAGTTTGTCAAAGATGGAATCAAGCACACGCTTGTGTCCATCAAGGAGGAAGGAACATCAGGGACAAGTGAGACAAGAGCATTGTTGGTAAGCGGAAAACAGTTTCTGAAACAAGTTGAGGACAACGAGGTGAGTTATGTTGTTGTAAGAAGAGCGAAGATGGTGCACATAGAAGTGTCATATTTTCCCACAAAAATTCAGTAGATGTTGCAGGAGTTTACAGATATAGTGGTGGATGAATTGCTAGATAAACTGCCCCCCAAAAGAAGCATAAGTCACCATATTGACTTCATACCTGGAGCAAGCTTGCCAAATAAGGCAGCATATTGGATGAGCCCCAAGGACAATGAAGAGATTAGAAAGCAGGTACAGGAACTGTTAGACAAAGGATTGATAAGGGAGAGCTTGAGCCCTTGCACAGTTCCAACGATTCTCGCTCCCAAGAAAGGAGGAGAATGGCGGATGTGCACAGACTCGAGGGCCATCAACAAAATCACCATTTGGTATAGGTTTCCATTGCCACAGATGGACGACCTGATGGATTTCCTAATTGGGGCAGCATATTTTTCTAAGATATATTTGAAGAGTGGGTATCATCAGATCTGAATTCAAGAGGGGGATGAGTGGAAGACAACCTTCAAGATGAATGAGGGACTGTATGAATGGCTCGTTATGCCATTTGGACTGAGCAATGCACCGAGTACATTTATGTGGTTAATGAATGAAATGTTGAAAGAATACATCAGAAAATTTGTGATAGTGTACCTAGACGACATACTAATTTTCAGCAGGACAACGGAGGAGCACCTTCGACATGTTCGGAAAGTGCTCGAAAAATTGTAGCAGAATAAGCTGCTGATAAATCTGAAAAAAGTGTACTTTTCTGCAAAAAGAGTTTATTTGTTTGGGCTTTGTAATAGCAAAAAACAAGCTGAAGATGGATCCAGAGAAGATTGTGGCAATAGTTAATTAGCCATCCTCGAAAAGCTTATTTGAGGTACGTAGTTTTCATGGGCTCACGAGTTTTTACCAAAAATTCATAAGAAAGTTTAGTGAAATTTGTGCACCTATGTTGGACACCATTAAAAAGGCCAGTTAGCCTTTTGATGGACTGAAGCAGCGAAGAGGAGTTTTCAGCTACTAAAGAAGAAGATCACAGAAAGACCAATCCTGAGATTGCAGATTTTAAAAAGCTCTTTCAGGTTCGCTGTGATGCTAGCGGTACGACTATTGGAGCTGTACTTAGCCAGGAGGATAAACCTGTTGCATTTTTCAGCGAGAAGTTAAATGAAAGCAGGTAGAAATATTCGTCCTACGACAAGGAGTTTTATGCTGTCATCCAGGCACTAAAGCACCGGAGACACTATTTGCTGGGAAATGAATTTGTGTTGTTTTCGGATAATTCTGCACTACAGTATGTGATGCAACAGCACAAGCTGAATCACAAACATGCCAAGTGGGTGGAATATTTACAGAGTTTCACCTTTATGTTGAAACACATCAGCGGGCAGGCCAAGAAGGTGGCAGATGCTTTGAGTAGGAGGGCTTTAATTTTGCAGGAGAATACTGTACAAGTGCTGGGTTTTGAGCACTTGAAAGATTTATACCAGACTGACATAGATTTTAAGGAGGCTTATGAGGCATGTCAGAATCCCTCAGTGAGAGATAACAGTCCATGGTTGAACTATAACTTGCAAGAGAAATTGTTGTTTAGAGGAGGACAACTATGTGTTCTTGACTGCTCGATGAGAGAGAACATTATTAGAGAGAATCACAGTGGAGGTCTAGCTAGAAATTTCGGCATAGACAAGACACTCGAGTAGCTCAGTCATTTTTAATTTTGGCCAAGAATGTGAAGGGATGTACACGATTTGTGACCAGATGTAAAGTGTGCCAGTTAGCGAAGGGTCACAGTCAGAACACAGGACTGTATACACCATTACCTGTTCCGAGCAGACCGTGGGACTCAATCAGCTTGGACTTTGTCTTGGGTCTACCTAGGACACAGCAGGGTTATGACTTGGTAATGGTAGTAGTGGACAGATTCTCGAAGATGGCGCATTTTATCCCTTGCATAAAAACCAGTGATGCCACTCACGTGGCCCACTTGTTCTTTATAAAGATTTTTAGGCTACATGGTTTACATAAGTCTATTATTTCTGACAGGGACATGAAGTTCACAGGGCACTTTTGGCACACCCTGTGGAAGAAGATGGACACAAAGTTGAGTTACAGCTCTTCTTATCACCGACATACAAATGGACAAACAGAGGTGGTAAACAGAAGTCTGGGAAACCTGCTACGAAGCTTGATTGGTGAGAATTCGCGGATGCGGGATCGAGTGCTTGCCCAGGTAGAGTTCACTTATAACAATTTGCCCAATCACAACATGGGTTGCAGTCCTTTTCAGATCTTGTACGGCATGCATCCTCGCGGAGTGCATGAATTGCGAGATCTCGGACAGCAAGAGAGGCGAAGCATAGATGGAGAAGATTTCGCTAACGCGATGAGATATTTGCATGAGCAGGTGAAAATTAAATTGCAGGACAGTAGCCAAAAGTATAAACAGCAAGCAGATTTGAAAAGAAGGGAAGTGCAGTTCAATGTGGGAGATGAAGTCCTCGCACATTTGTGCAAGGAACACTTCCCTAGTGGTGCATACAATAAGCTGAAATATAAGAAGATAGGTCCCTACAAAGTCCTCCAGAAATTTTCAGCGAATGCCTATGAGATACAGCTGCCACCCGGAATAGGAATTTCACCCATCTTTAATGTGGCAAACCTGTTTCCTTACATTGCTGACCCAAAAGAAGAAGACAGAACCACACGACCTACACGGAATACCTAGGATGGAGGAGAAATTTGGATGAGACAGATGCCTTACGTCAGCCTCCCGAGATCGAGAGAATCCTCGACACTCAGGTGGCCAAACGAACTTGGCGGAAGGAGTATCTGCAATACCTAGTCAAGTTGAAGAACCGTCCTATTCAGGACAGTTTGTGGCTTGATGCCAGGCAAATTGAGCAAGCAGATTCTTCAGTCGAGAAGCTCATGGACCGGAGTCATGATTTCTTTTTACCTCGGGAGCCTGATGCAAGAGCATCCAGCTAGGGCACCATGACCGGGTGTTGGTCTCTGCCAAGGTGGAAGTTGTGTTAACAAATTGGTTTCTTTATGTTCAGTTTGTCAAAGTAGGATGTAAGATTTTTTTTTCTTTTAGTCTCAGTATTAGTTAGGGACAGTTTGGTCAGTTAGGATCACTAGTTTGTTTGTCTTTAATCAATAGTAGGTTAATAGCTGTTCTGTCAATTTAGAGAAAAAAAACAAAATGTGTTCAATGTAAAATCTTGCCGCATAGGTAGAACCAAATACAAGCAGAGTTATGTAACTAAATAGAATTACAACTGAAAACAGTAACTACATAGTTCAGGTAACTGTGAACAGAGGCTACAAATGTACATGAGAAAATCATTGAAAAGGTTCAGCATTTATCATACAAATATTCTGAATAATAGAGCAGACTTATTTGAATCCATCTGTGTAATAAAATATTTTCTTTATTGCTTCCTAATTCACCGAAGAATCAGAATAATTGACACAGTGCATGCATACTAGTTTGTTTATTTTCTTTTCCTAAAGAAACAAAGTCCAGACAGCAAGACTGTAATGAATTTCTAGAATGAGGGTTTGTAACCGATGAAAAGAATTCAACAGTGAATGTACAGGAACAAACGCAAGCAAATCCAGACGAACTAAGCACATACGCATATACAAGCCACATATCCTTTTCCCAATTTTGAATCTATCCACCATAATGAATACAAGAGCATCTACAGAGCTTTCTGTTCATTGAAGAAATTACGAACACAACCATAAATTAAAAAGCATAGTTCAAGGACGTTCAAGCCATAACGAAAGGAACGACAGTCAACAGTCACCATTAAGACAGAGGTAATTCAAGCCAACATTTCCCTGAAACTTCCTTTTAATTATAATATGAAATGTCTGAGTATACATAGCAGAGTTCGAAAATAACCCACGAACAGTCACAAAACCGATGGCTAACAAACCCTAGGCGAGGGTTTTGGGAAACGGCTCCCATATGATACAAATTATAGTCAACAAGCATAGAACCGAGGAAGCCTACATTAAAAATGACCAGGACGCTGGACTACATCCGAAAGACATCAACGACAAGCATTGAGGAAAACCAAGCCCTCAAACTCCCAGGCCCTAATTCTAAAACTGAAAATTGGTTACGTTGACAGAGCTTACCAGGCAGAGACCGAAGTGATTGTTCCAGGACGCTCAACTGCAAACCCCATAACCTGCAAAAGAATCAAAATCCAACTGTGAGTGAACTGTCGACTATGGGAGGAAAAACCAATGCATGAATGTATGTGAAAGAGGGATACAATTCCCTACCTGAAGGGTTCGCAGCAAGAACAGAGCGCAGGCCATTGAACCACGAATGCCATACCTCGATTGAGACAAAGGAGTAGCTACATTAGAAGCAGAACAAGGAAAGAGCAAATTGAATCATGGATGGATGAAGTTACCTTCAGTGAAGCCGAAGACCGGAGAGCGCCATTGTTTTGCAACCTGAGTGCATGCCAAACCATTGATATTTACCAGCAAGACAACCTCATACCAGAATAGAGACTGTGGAGCAAAGACCAGTTAAAATAGTTACAGAAGAAGCACAGGAATATAATCACACACGCGACAGAACCGTCCTTGGTTGCATAATGAACCAGGACCAAAAGTTATCCAGGCAAAAGTAAGAGCCAAACCCTCGGACAAGAAAACCCTGAACAACGCGCCCAACATTTGTAGCGCAGCTGCATGCACAAGCAGCATAACCTTACCAGAGCAAACCCTCGACAACAAGGAGCAAAGCGAAAAAATGACCAAGTGATAGACGGAGGGAAGGTTTTGGCGTGAACGAGGAGTGGGAAACGCAACCCAAGGAACAGTACAACACATTAATTACACACATAATTGCCACCACATCAGATTCCAGAAATATCTGAGGTCGAGTCGTTAATCATAACCTAATGCACAGCTAATTGTTCTTTATATCATCTAATTATTGGTTAATATAAACAGTGTTGGGTTGGTCCCATCAATTTCACAAAAAAAATTGAGAAACATGCAACATAATATTACTTAAAAGGAAAAGGTAGTAGCGGCAAATTTTCCTGGCAATAAAGTGGAAATTTCCATGATTTTCCATATAAATTTGAAAACGGGTTATTACCACAATAAACACACATCAGAAACAAAAATAAAAATAAAAAAATATAATACATATGAAATTGAGGTTTGCATGAACATTATAATGGTGTACAATTTTCACATGTCAACTCTTTCCGATGTACTTCCCCACAGAATCGTTAAATATGTTAAACTACAATGATTTAATTAGTCAAATTGAATGCACTCAGCCATCGAGGCAGACACAATATTTCATTCATATGTCAAAAAGACTCAAAATTATTGAAAAGGCATGAATAATTCACACATAAAAAACGCGCTACAGCTCTTCTATTGATCACACAAAACGTGATGCTTACAATGAATCCAGTGAAGGGTATTTAACCTTTTCCAAATACCTACTTGCCTAAAATATCTTGATATGCAACCACATGCAATCACACACTCAAAGTCGTTTATCACTTAACTTGACTTGACTCAACACTTAAACATTCAACCACTCAACCACTCAACCACTCTCTATATTTAACTAATTCCTCATGCAAAAATAATTATCTTATTTAAAAAAAAATTCTCTACAATGACTTCCCACCAGAATCCTTAAGGCGTTAAACTACAACGATTTTATTATTCAAAATGAATGCGGTCAGCCATCGAGGTGGACATTGAATAATTATTTGTTTGAGATGCAATTAGATGCATTTGGGTGTCCAGAGTCCAAACAATTGACCAGACCTAACCTTTCTACAGCAGCAACGACGGTTTGCTAGATTCCCTCGCCATACTCACAAATCTTCCCTCACCTGCTCCGTGTCTTGCAAATTTATGGACCAATCACAGATATTAACAACATAAATATGGCGAAGATTTGGAATAAACCATATCTCTTTCATGGAACTAGAATGGAAATCAAGTTCTATATTCTTACATGATCTTGCAATTTGATGGTTGCAGTCATTTGATATCTCAAGTGTGATTCATCGTGTTCATGATGTGTTGTGGATGTGGCCATGGCAACAATAGAAACCCTCATTTATCTCAGACTCTCCAGCATCGCAACCATCAAATTGATTGTATTTTTAGGGTTGTCGACCACAACTACTATATTTTCCATCTCATCAGAAGAAGCGATACTTTCTCTACCTCCAATCTTTGATACTTCAACTGTCACCAAGTTGTTTATGCCCTCACTACCTATGGAGCCTTGTTGTTGCAGGCTTGTACTGGTGCTTGTACCCTCCTGACATTGCTGTAGGGATGTGATGGTGATTGTACCTTTATGAGATTGAGCAGGTGGAAGCTTCTTCAATTATGATTCCAACTCTTTATTCTTCTCTTCAAGTTCTTAGACATGTGACTTGAGATTTGTTAAATTCAACCTCGTATGGGACAATATGGAAGCCTTGTCTTTTTGCAAATATGTTAACGACAACAACTCATTTTTTTGTACATACTTCCAACTTAAATTTAAGAGAAGAACAACTTGTTATTACATATTTTTTCAATAGCTATAGAAATTAAATCCAAAGGTCAATGGATGGCCATAAAACTTCATTTCATTGCAACAACAACAAAATCATGGAATGTACCCTTGCGCCATGAGGGATGAATGGACGCAATGGGTCAAATCTCTCTCTCAATTTCTCCCTCCTCCTACGCTTAGAAATTACATGATGAACCTGACTCTAGAAACTGTTCCCCCTGGTGGTCTTTCACTACCAGACATTGAGATTTATCCCAATCTTTCTACATGAATATTCCTCAAGATTGCTAGGGTTCTCTTCAATGTACTGACCTTCAACCACGGGCTGGTTCGGCATGCTACTTGGCAGTCTCCATATGTCAAATGTGCTCATCATCATGTTCCCCGTTGATGGGAAATAGGGAAACCGCTGGCCTGACTGGTTTGTGGGAATAACAGTGCACCTGGAACACTAATTTGAACTGAGGAAGTCTCAAGATCAAGCCCATCGATCAAAAGCCCAGAAGAAGACGACCTTTGCAATGGTTGCAGGTAAGGAGGCAACCCAATTGCGAATTCCGTGGTGGACATAGAAAATTGGTGGGTGTAAAAATAATTATTTCAGGACCGCCACCGCCTTTGCTCTTCTTGCCACCATCTTGGATCTTCATTCTTCTGGAGGTCAGCACCGCCTCACTTCCTGCAGAACGAAAGGGCAACACTGCCTCGAAAATGAATATTTTAATTGATGTCACTGACATTAATTTTGGTATAAATACATATGTTGAGCCAAGGAAGACAATGCACTCTCGGTTTTTTTGGTTGTGTAATTTCTTTGGTTTTGTAATCAAGCAATTGTAGCTGCTGTTATCTGAATTTTTGTATTTCTATTTCTTTCATCTGGTATTAGAGGCAGTTTGGACTTCGTTTGAGAAGCCATTGTTTTGTACCTAAAATTTGTTGTCGTGTGAGGTTGAACATAACTATTTTGCAGAGCGCTTGTGACTAAAATTGTTGGAGTTGTTTAACGCTGCACTGAATCCGTAATTGTTGTGCAACACTGGAATCTGAGAGTGAAGCAAAATCTATTTTGGGAGGATCCATTGCTGAGCGTGGTCGAATAAAGCTGCAATATTCTGCTGAAGATTTGTGAGGCTAGCATGCAATGTCTAGATGGGGTAGCGTGAAGTTTGAAGGAGTCGGAAGAAGAGATAAATCTGCCATAAGTCACAACTACCAATGTTGTAAGCTATTCTGTCATGATGTGTCAGTTTTTGATTTGTAGTAGAATTATTTTTCAAATTCCATGTTTGAAGGCCTTCAGAGAATGTTTCTCAGATTCAGAGAAGTTTCAATTGAGTATATGGGGACATTTTTTATTTCCAGCGATTTTATCTACACAGTTGAAGGAAGAAATTTATATTAAAGCTCTACTTGCTTTGGCTTTAGATATATTTATTTTTCCATCTGAGTATTTTTGTCTCACTGTGTGTGGCTCTACTTCGTTTATTAACATTAAGTGGTTAATGAGTTAAAGTTTTTTTTTACCATTTTGGATTGAGTCAAGAAGAGTTTTTTTTTTGGAGAAATTAAAGTACTTGGTAAACCAAATTAAAATGGCTTCAAATACCAACACTACTCAGTCAATTCCTATTTTAACTAAGAAAAGTTTTGATTCCTGGTTTATTCAAATGAGAACATTGTTTCGTTCTCATGATCTTTGGGGATTTGTTATTGATGGATGTCTCGAGCCTGCCAATGAGGCAGCAGTGATGGCTCTTACAAATGCTAAATGAACATTGTTGAAAGAAAACATAAAGAAAGACAATAAAGCTCTTGGACTTATTCAACAAGGCTTAGATGACATGATACTTTCAAAAGTATCAAATGCAGAATCTTCGAAGGAGGCGTGGGACATCCTTGAATCATGTTATTAGGGTGTAGCGAAAGTAAAGAATGTCAAACTGCAGAATTTGAGAAGAGATTTCGAGAATCTGAAAATGAAAGACAATGAAACTGTGGATGATTTTATGACTCAAGTCATGAGTGTTGTTAATCAATTGCGACAATATGGAGAAGACCTCTCAAACAATAGGGTGATCGAGAAAGTCCTTTGAAGTTTGCCAAAGAAATTTGAAACGATTGTTGTATACATAGAAGAGTTCAAGGACACAAGTCAAATGCGAATTGAAGAGTTAACTGGTTCGTTGATTGCACATGAATCCAGGATGTCAAGATATGATGATAACTCGTCGGATAATGCCTTCAAAACTCAGCTTCAATTTCATAGAGGAAGATGCAGAGGAAGATCGAGTAATAGAGGACGAGGCAGCAAAGTAGCTGATCAAAGACGTCTACGAGATAATTATGATCATGAAGAGAAATCTCAACAATGTCCTCCTAATTTAAGGGGGAGTTACAATAGAACCTGGTGTCAAGGAAGTCAAAGGTATGATATTTCTAAAGTTCAATGTTATTATTGTAAAATATATGGCCATTTTGCTACTAAGTGTTTGAAGAGGCACGCAGATGTTGGTAAGAAATCTGCACACATCTCAGAGGAATTCGAAGACGGTCAAAAGCCAGTGTTTATGACTTGTAACGTGACTCAAGAATGTTTGAATGATTTTTGGTTTTTAGATAGCGGTTGCAACAATCACATGACTGGAAACAAAGATTTGTTTTCCAATCTAGACACCAGTATTCAATCTAAAGTCAAGTTGGGTAATGACATTAAGGTATGTGTTAAAGGCAAAGGAATGATTGTTATTTATACTAGAGATGGTGATAGTGATGATGTTTATTATGTACCTAGCTTGAAATGCAATTTATTAAGCATTGGAAAATTGATAGAGAAAAAGTATATAGTGTTCTTCAAGAATAATGAGTGTACTATCATTGACAAATATCCAAGTAAGCAGCTGATAGCAAGAGTAGAAATGACAAAGAATAGGATGTTTCCGCTTATAATGAGAAATGAATTGACTCCATCCTTGAATGTTTACAAAACTAAGAATTTCGATGATTCGTGGTTATGGCATTTAATATATGGTCATTTATATTTTGGTGGTCTAGATTTGCTGCAGAAGAAATAGATGGTGAAAGGGTTACCCAATATTCAACAACCGACGAGCTCATGTAAAAGTTGTATACTTGCAAAATATCATAGACATAAATTTGTTTCTGGAATTTCGTACAAGGCAAGAGGTCCATTGGAGATTGTTCACACATATTTATGTGGACCAATGCAAACGCCTTCTTTGGCTGGTAATGTTTACTTTTTGACTTTTATTGATGATTACAGTCGAAAAACATGGGTTTATCTTTTGAAAAAGAAATCTGAAGCATTTTTTGTATTTAAAAGATTTAAAGCTATTGTTTAAAAGGAAAGTGGAAATCATATTAAAATTTTGAGATAAGATAGAGGTGGTGAATATATGCTAACATATTTCATTGATTTTTGTCAATCGGATGGAATCAAGAGGCAGTTTACTGCACGTTATACTCCATAGAAAAATGGAATAGTTGAAAGCAAGAATTGAACTATTATGAATATGGCTCGAAGTATGTTGAAGGAGAAGCATCTACCAAATGAATATTGGGGAGAAGCAGTAGCTTGTGCTGTTTATATTCTTAACAAAAGTCTGACTAAGAGCATGAAGGATCGAGTTCCCAAAGAAGCATGGAATGGTAAGAGTTGTCATATATTTCATTTAAGAATTTTTGGTTGTGTTGCTTATGCACATGTTCCTAAAGAATTGAGAAAGAAGTTAGATGATAGAAGTGAGAAATGTATCTTTATTGGATATAGTGACGAGTCTAAAGCATATAGACTTTATAATCCCATCACCAAGAAATATATTATCAGTAGAGATGTTGAGCTCAAGGAAGAAGAAGCTTGGGATAGAAGCATAGATAAATATGTTGCAGAGACAACTGTATTATCTCATGGAGATGATAATGAAGATGAGCAAAAAGGACAAGGTGGAAAACCAATTCTATATACACCTGCTCCAAACATGCCAGTGAGCCAATCACCAAGAATTTGTCCATTACAATTCAAAACACTGAAAAATCAGAACATGGCGAACCATCAGGTTATGGTGGACAACAAACAACCAGATCAGAGGTAAGTAATGATTCTAATCCTACAATAGCTACATTGAAGAATAGAATTAAAGGTCAGAAGACTAGAAGTTTAAAGGAATTGTATGAGTAGAATGAAGAAATAGATCAAGTTTCAAATTTTGCATTACTTGCATATGATCTAGTAAATTTTGATGAAGTTGTGAAAGAAAAAGTCTGGATAAAACCCATGGATGAAGAAATTGATGCTATAGAAAGAAATAATACTTGGGAACTTGTAAATTTGCGTGAAGGTAAAAATACTATAGGTGTTAAATGGATTTACAAAACTAAAGTGAATGTTGAAGGTGAAATTGAAAAGCATAAAGCAAGAGTTGTAGCTCAGGGGTTTAGTCAACAACTTGGTATTGATTATAATGAAACTTTTGCAGCTGTAGGTAGACTTGACACAGTGAGAATGGTATTAGCTATAGCTGCACAAAATAAATGGAAATTTTTTCAAATGGATGTTAAGTTTTCATTTTTAAATGGTTTTCTAGAAGAAGAGGTTTATGTGAAACAACCTCATGGATATGAAATTGATGGTCAATAAGATAAAGTTTACAAATTAAAGAAAGCATTATATAGATTGAAATAAGCACCCCGAGTATGGTATAGTAGAATTGATGAATATCTGAACACCAATGGATTCATCAAGAGTCCAAGTGAGCCAACTTTGTATACAAAAGTAAATGAGGATGGTAAAATTTTGATTGTGTGCTTGTATGTTGATGGTTTGATTTTCATTGGAGATCTCTCAATAGATGATTTTAAGACGAACATGAAAAGAGAATTTGATATCACTGATTTAGGCCTAATGAAATATTTTCTTGGTATTGAAGTAACTCAATCTGAAGATGGTATTTTCATTTGTCAATCTAAGTATGCAAAGGATATATTGAAAAGGTTCATGATGCAAAATTGTAACCCAGTTGTCACCCCAATTGCAATTGGTACAAAACTCAGTAAGGATGATCATGGTTCAGATATTGATCCAACCTTGTTTAAACAATTGGTTGGAAGTCTTATGTATTTGACAGCAACAAGGCCCAATATAATGTTTGGTGTAAGTTTAATTTCTAGATTCATGGAGTCTCTGAAGAGTACCCATTGGCTAGTTGGAAAAGGGATTTTAAGATATGTTGCTAGAACAATAAATTATGGTATCCTATATGCATCTGATTTAGATTTTAAACTAACTGGATATACAAATAGTGATTTTGCACGCAATATTGCAGGCAATATTGATGACAGGAGGAGCACATCTGGGTATGTGTTCAGTTTTGGTTTAGGTGTAGTTTCTTGGGCATCAGTGAAGCAATCCATTGTGACTCTATCATCAATTGAAGCAGAGTACGTTGTAGCCACAACAACGACATGCCAAACTGTTTGGATGAAAAGAATTTTGAAAGAGTTGTTGCATGAACAGAAAGAACCCACTCATATTTTTTGTGACAACAAATATGCTATCGCATTATCAAGAAATCATGTTCTCCATAAGAAGAGTAAACATATTGATACGAGGTATCATTTCATTCGAGAATTAGTAAGCAATAATGAAATATGTATGGAGTTCTCTAGATCAGAAGACCCGTTTGCAGACATATTTACAAAACCCTTGGGAAAAGAATTCTTTGAAACTCACAGGGAAAAGATAGGGGTATGCATGATGTAATGACATTTTGATGTAATAGAAAAGTTATGTTTTTTTTGTGAAATAACTAAGAGGGAGAATGTAAAAAATAATTATTTCAAGACTCCCAGTGCCTTGGCTCTTCATTCTTCTGTAGGTCAGTGCCGTCTCACCGCCTGCCAAACGAAAGGGCAACACGGCCTCGGAAATGAATATTTTAATTGTTGTAACCGACATTAATTTTAGTACAAATACATATGATGAGCCGAGAAAGACAATGCACTCTTGGTTTTTTTGGTTATGTAATTTCTTTGGTTGTGTAATCAAGGAGTTGTAGCTGTTATTATCTGAATTTCTGTATTTCTATTTCTTTCATCCTGCATTATACTAATTTGATCACCTCTAAACATAGTGGGATAATGTAGATAAGAGACCATGGATGAACTCTCATCACTGTCAATGGAGCGTGATAGAAGCGAAGAACAATATG
The DNA here is from genome assembly GCA_000404065.3 of Pinus taeda. Classification (NCBI taxonomy): domain Eukaryota; kingdom Viridiplantae; phylum Streptophyta; class Pinopsida; order Pinales; family Pinaceae; genus Pinus; species Pinus taeda. The sequence goes on along the minus strand of APFE030813630.1, from coordinate 21,050 downwards.
GAGTTAATATGCTCTTCTGAGGCATAGGCATGGGCATGGGGACAGAAATGTTGGGTGACACGATTACATTAGCCAGAAAATCGCAATTTATTCTGCTCATCCGGTTGAACCTACAAGTGAAACCATTGAATTAAGCATGGAATCAATAGAATGCAGATGATGTCTCACCAATTTTGTTGTTTCGAGCTCTACTACACTGTTTCCGCAGGGAATGAATACTGTAGCCTATGAAATAATCAAATGCCAGGGAAGGGGGCGACCGACGAGAGAATACCAATCGTATTAGAAACTGGAAGACTTATGGAATGAGCTTCATCATTACATTACAAACATAGAAATTTATACACAGACCCACTACAGCTATTCACCTACTGCTATTTATTATCTACCTAAATCTGTTGACTATAGCCGCTCTTTGCCGACTAACACGTCGACTATAGCCGCTCTACGCCACCTAACACCGTCATATGGTCAAGCGTGATTAATGTTCTAACACCTCCCCTTAATCACAACGACCTAAAATTTAACTTGCCTGCTGGTCTAAGTCTCAGCTAGGCTTACAACAAAATATTTCACTTTTGACTTCTTGCTAAGGGGTCCATGCTTGTTCCAACGAAGGATCTGTTGAGCTCTAAACATAAACAAATAACTGCGGTGGCTCTCTCCTAATTCCGTGGCTGGAACACAGAAATCACATTCAATAGACAACGTCAACCAATTCGACCTTCACCGAAGCCTTTACCCGCTGCAAACCGATTTTTCTACAACATTCAAAGAACATGAAGAACAGAGAGAAACAACAGTGTTCCAACCTTCACAGCACCACAACGCTACTCAAATAGTCATCGACTCAAAAATAATAGTCTAGCAGTATTAATGCAGGTCGCTTCTCTAGGAAGCTCCTCACGGCTCCAACGCTTAACACACAGTCTCCTCCAAGATTCACAACAACGGCGCTTCTGCAGATCTCAAGCTCTCAACGCACAGCACCCTCTTTTACCAGCACTTCACAGCTCCTCCTGGGAAATCCCCAGCTCCTTCAGTAAGCGGCTCTCCTTGGCCCTGCAGGCTCCACACAGGGTGCTTCAATGATTCTCTTTCAACAGCACTCTGCAACAAACCGCTTTAAAAAAAAATACTCCAGGTGGCACACAATCCACTACTCTTAAGACATAAATGGGATCTCGCTCCTTGAGACCTTCACACCACCGAGACCTCTTCTAAGCAGCCCAGCAACACATGACTCAACGCGTCCTCAACACACAAGATTCAACATGGTGATTGACACCCTGGCAGACGAACATCAAGGCTAGCCACACCGCTCCGCCTCACCTCACACAGTCTGCACTTAACACAACACTCTTCTAACTCAGATCCAACCTCACGCAGACACTACTGGGCCTTCCTCACAGCTCACCTGAGTGAGCCAATAATTGGCTGAGCACACAACTCCCAACTAGATGAGCACACATCGCCACCACACGCACAACTACATGCACAGCTTCTTCTCAAGTTCACAACCACACCATAACGCATCACAATTCTTACAAACATATCTCTCCAGGCGGCGACAAACCCGAACTCAAATCCTCAGCTCTAATACCATATTAGAAACTGGAAGACTCATGAAATGAGCTTCATCATTACATTACAAACATAGAAATTTATACACAGATCCACTACAACTATTCACTTACTGCTATTTATTGTCTACCTAAATCTGTTGAATATAGCCGCTTTTCGCGGACTAACACGCCGACTAACGTCGTCATATGTGTTGGGTTGTGTTATATTCTTTCCACGACTAACCTACGTAGTGAACCGGGGGGTTAGAGGGGG
>APFE030813621.1:0-12113 GCA_000404065.3 Pinus taeda | reverse complement strand
TATTCCTCACCCTTGCCATCATTAAAAACAAGAGTGGAATGATACATAGAAGCCAAAAGAACACCATCTTGGAATATGGATATAGGTAGTGGACAACCTGTAAATAAAGGAGCAAGTAGAAACAATGGGAAAGAGTAGGAGAGGGAGGAGAAAAATACAATTTTTTTTTCAAAAAACAAGGGAGTTTGGGCTTTGAACTTACCTCTTTAGCTCTTGTAGATGAAGTCCTCCAAGCTCTTGCTCCAAGCTCCTCCTCCTCCTAGCTCCTCCTTCTTCACTCCTCCAAGCTCTCCTCTCTTCTCCTCTCCTTTCCTCTCTTCTCTTCTCCTCTCCTCTCTTCTCTTCTCCAACTCTCATAAACTCAAAGTGAGAAAATGAGAAGAGAATGGGGGCTTTATTCTTTTCTAAACTCACCCTAAACTCACCCTAAACTCACCCTAACCCACCCCCTCATGTTTAGTTAGGTTAATTTTTAAAATAAATTAAAATAAATTTAACTTTTCTAGCTGCCCCGCGGGTTGCGCCTGGGTGGCGTGCGGGTGGCGTGCGCTTTCGGGCAGGTTGCGTGGCGCCACCCCATGCTTGAAGCGCCTCCGGAATCGCGCTTCCGGGGCAACGCCACCTGAAATGGCAGGAAGCGCGCTTTGCCTATCGATTCCGGGACGCTTCGCTTCGAGTCGCGCTTCGGGCTTAGGATCCGGGGGGGGGCGATTCCTGCAACTATGGTTATTTTACCTTTAAAATTGCCAAAAAAATTATAAACACTATAAAGCCTTGAGAAATTTGAATATATTTACAAAAACATTACCAAAATTTTATATTTTGCATATTAGAGACTAGTAAGATTCACCAAGGTTTCTAAACTCTAAGATAAATTTCCATCCTTAAAATTTTCCCTACTCACCTCTCAACCAATCAACTCCCTTGACGTTATCTCAATTGGCATAAGGATTAAATTTTGTCATGGACCAACACTCACAACTGATATGGGATAATGCACAAGAATAGAGGAGATTTAGTAGTTGTAAAAAAAATTCCAAGACACAACAAGCTAGGTGTATCCTATTATTGTTTCACACACATACACCACAAAGGTGAAGAGGAAGGTTGAGTAAGTATATGATACTTACCCCATGACCAACCAACCATTACACCACTTCTTTGTAGTTCCCCTTTTGCATAAAGAACAATGATATATTAGGACTTATGTTAAAATCATTGTTGTCAAGCTTATGTTCTTTTAACTTCTTTAATGCATGCTAAACATTGTTATTGTTGCAATGGAATTAAAGCTCTACAGGAGATGCATCATACTTTCTTTGTTCTCCAATGAAATTGTACCATAACATTTTGCCCTCAAATACTTTCTTAGTTTAGTATAATTGATTGCAATTTGTAAAGCTTTGCAAGAGATTAGTAAGAAATATTTTTTTTCCTTCACTACTAATCCATAAACTCTTGTGGACATTCCAATGGACAATTCATCACAATAGATGTGATAAATTATTCTTAAAATTCCAAAATCTACACTATGCAAGTTTATTTCTCTTTAGATTTTGGATCTCTAAATTATTGATTATTACATATGCATGCAAATTATAATTATGCAGAAAATAGAGAACAATGAAATAAAACTCACAAACCACAATTAATACATGATAAATCTTAGGAAACTTTTTTTGGAGAAAACCCAACTGTAAGTGAGGTTGTTTTGTTCTCTTTCTCTAAATAGAAAATGACTACAAGTACAAAGAAGTAAGGTCTATGGCCCATGGGCTAATACAGTACACAAATCCTCTCGGTACGCTCTATCCCTATCCCTTTCGAATACTCTGCTTGTCTATGAAACAAAACATACCCTCTGAAATAATGGAACCCCTTTTCCACCTAGTGAACTAGTTATAACTCAACGTGATAGCCTACTAGTACTAGTAGTTAGGTTTGACCCCCTAAAATCTTAACTAGAGTTACAATATGGACTCTTCTAGAGCCTTCTTCATCATGATCATGTGGCTAGCTCCTTTTCCATGAGTAATGGTGGTTGATGTGGCATCCTCTCGAATCACAATGGTCAAAACAGGAAAGTCAACTTCTGAGGGCATAACTTTTGCATACATGCCCCAATTGAGACGATTCTTACAACATTGGAAAGATCTTTGTGTGTAGAATAGGAAAAAAGGTGTGGTGCAAAAGAAAAAAAAATTACCCCCAAAAACATCAATTGATGCCTCAAACTGCTTTTGAAAGGTTTTAGACCCCAATTTGCCAAACTAAGTCCCACTAGTAAAAACGGTCCTATGAGTTTATTCCTCCACTTTTTCCACTCTGAAAGCATCGAGATGGATGACAAACAAAATAATGATCTAATCTTAATCAACTAATTTTTCTTCCAATTTGTAAATATCTACAAGAGGCTAATTTATCTTTGCTTTAGTCCTTGGAAATCAAAGGAACACATGTGCATGCACTAAATATGCTTTATTATGACTCTACAATTGTGCAATTTTCAATGCAAGGAAGATATATTAAGTAGGGTATAAAGTTGTTATAACTAGTAATTGGTGTCAATAAAACACATGTTGTTCCCCTTTTACCATATGTAAATTCTAGGGATGCACCATCTTTGGTTTTTTAATGTTGTCAAATGTGAGGAAGAAGTCAAACTTGACACCATAACTTGTCTTGATCATAAGTGTCCTCCCTTTTATGGATCTATGTGAATAATTGAAAAAATTGCTCATTTTTGCCTAATTGATAGGGGATCATATTCAAACATAAAATCTAAGGTGATTATGGAACAATTTGGTCTCACTTGTACAAGTGAAGCTGATAATGTGCATTCCTTCAACAAAAGGATCCAACTACCTATCAACCAAATCAAAGAAATTACCCTAGTCATGTGCCCTAATTTGAAAATCTAAACCACTTGTGATTTCTTAGTGGCTAACATTGAGGTAGGCAATTTTTCCATGATGCTTGCACATGGCTAGAAACATCGAAACAATGGTTACTTATGCCTTGAAGGTTCACATTTGATAATTCTTCATGATTATAAAAACCTTATCACACTAAGTGAACCTCGAATTATCATGTATATTGAGAATACCCCTAGATCTAAGGTGAAGTATGCCAAAACTAGTCTCAATACTTACTTTATTTTCAAATAGGAAGAGGATTTCTCTTTTCTCATATTAGTCCTAATCAAGACCAAATCTAGCATTTGTATTTTGACAATAATTCCTCATTTGAAGATAGTGATGTTGGATTCATGTTATAGTACCTATCATATAAACCCCATCAATATCCTTTCCAATGGAATTTTTAATGCACAAACAATATTGTTGAATCTGAAGCTTTTTGTCTTGTTCTAGAAAAGTTTTAGAATTGGATATAAGCATTTGCAATGTTTTGATGACTCTCAGTTAATTACCAATATCATTAAGGGACTCTATAAGCTAGCAAATAAAATATTTAGGAGGTATAATTAGATCATTTTTCATCTTACTGACAATCTTCTTTCATTTAATATGTCTTATGTTCATAGAGAATCAAATACAGTAGTTGATAAACTAGTTGTTTTTGGCTCTTGTTCAAGTAGACAACAATCTGATGATAGGCCTAGTTGTGACATGATGTCACTTCATCACGCGTGCTATTGATAATGGTGAATCTTGGAATACTTTTGAAAATGGTGAATATCTTTGTTGTGTTATTATAGATCAAGGTGATGATGTTTCTAATACCTTAGATATTATTAATCTAAACAACAATGTATATCCTAAAATTTTGGTGCCTCTTGAGAACATATTTTCAACCATTTAACACCTTAGATATAGCTAGATGGAATCTTGAGTTCTCTAAATGCAACATTGACCCAACCATTCTAGTGAATATAGATTCTAAGATGCTCCCAAAATATGGTATGCGGGAACCCGATGCATTGATGAAGAAAAAGCCAAGTTCCTTGCCCTTTTCTGTGAATTTAGGATTGAGAGGCTTTGATCCTAGTAACATTTAGGATTAACCTAAAGCTAGATGTTATAATCAAAACAAACTTGACAAGATGCTTGAGGCAAGCAACATTTTCTCAACGCACCACTCAAAGTGGGTCACCAATATTGTTCTTATCTATAGAAAGAATGACAACTTCAATGTTGTGTAGATCTTTGTGACTTGAACTAAGCTAGAGTTGGGGATAAATTTCCCCTTCCTTTCATGGATGTCATTTTACAATGGATGGTTGGTTCAAAGATGATGTATATTCTAGATGAATTATTCTACTTATAACTGGATCAACATTAATCCCAAGGACCATTCTAAAGCCACCATCACAACTTGCCAAGGTACTTTTGTTGATCATGGTATGCCTTTTGGGTTAATAAACACAATTGCCAATTTTAAGAGAGTAATGCATATTTATTTTAATGATGTAATTTGTGTTATTATTTATATTTTTCTTAACAATTTAACTGTGGAGTTAAAGAAAAAGACTTACCACTTTAATCATCTCACAAGATTCATAACTTAGATACAGGATGTTTCACATTTCTATTAACTCCAATAAATATGTTTTCAATGTATTTGAATGTAAATTATTGGGGCATGTTGTCTCAAGGGATGGTGTGAGTGTGGCAATCTTGAGAGAATTTCAACATGTAATTAGTATAAATTAATTAATGATCTCAATTTCACCAAATATTTCATAATCTATATGAATTCCTATTGTAGCCATCCTAGTGCATCTCGATTCTAAAATTTTTGAAACACTTATAGCATTAATGAGCCAAAGCCTATTTTAAAATGAAGTAGCCTTTCTTGACCAACTTTGTGTTAGAAAATCAAAGTAATTATTTTAGGGTTTGATTATCCTTTCTTGACAATTACTTGTGAGTGTGTTGGTTTCTTTTACTTCTTTATTATCTTATCTTTCATCAAGAAATTACCATGTTATATGTGTATGAAGATCACAAAACAAGAGACACAAGATATAGGCACATGCTAGGGAAAAACCCCCCTCAGGGGGAAAACCCATTCAAGGTAATTCTTCCTTTCAATAGTATTATTTGAGACTCTTCACCCTAGACCAACACCAAATTTTCCCTCCACACCAAGTCAGCCTCTCAAATCTTCGACCCCTTCTAGCAACTTCGACTCGGCAGCATCTTCTGACAACAAGCAACGTTCGACAACAATGAAAGTTAGGATACTTCGATCTTCCAATCCATACCACAAAACAAAGAGACAGAGGCACCAAGTTTTTTATTTTTCCTTTCTCCTTAGACTTCCCCAAACTCGCATTCACTTTGACTTCCTGACAATAGACTTCGCACTCTTTCCTAGCTACAAGAGAACTTCACACTTTTTTCCTGGCTACAAGAGATTTCTAACTTGTGTTTGAGAATGATGCTCCAAATGAATTCGATGAGCTTCCTTTTATAGGCTTGTTATGAGGTTGAATAGGGTCCTTAGGCTGACTTGATCTTCTTCTAGGTCAACATGGCATGAAGGTTGCATAATTCATATTTGACTCAATATGTAACAACCCTCGTGAAAATTCCCTGTAATAAAAATTAATAAAAGAAAAATAATAACTACAGTTGATGAGACACTTATTCCAAGCTAAATGTTGGGTAAGACATCTTAGTGTGGGTGTTCATTTGGTTATTAATGGTTAAGGAAATTGGCAAAGGCAATGGCTAAGGCTTTGGAAAGGAAAAATGACATTTTTGGCACATTTATCTATGAAAATAATGGAAATTAGGAGAAAAGGGAGGTGAAAGGTCACAGGTTGAATGTGAGGAAGAAACTGAAGGAAAATAATGGAAAATGAAGAAAATAGAGGCCTCATTCATAAACAGGATTCTAAGGATCAGTTGGTAACCTTTTGTTCGTTCAGTTTTGAAGGTCTCTCATTATTCTCTCTCTCTTATACTCTTGGATACTTAGATTTTTCTTGGAGCACTCTTGGAGGGTCGAACCTACCTATGGTTTTGTGCATGGTTTTCACACATCATTCTGAGCATGATGGTTTTCTAGCCATGGTATTTTATAGATCTGGTCAAGGGAACTATGATTATGTTCTAATCTAGGGTTAATGGATTGAGTTTTATGGATGCTTCGACATGTATATACATGTATTGTAACATTGAAAGGAATATAATGAAAAATCAATTTGGTAGTCCCAATTTTGGGATCTAGGGGAAAATCTCTATGTATATCTGTTTTATGTTTTATGCTCTCGCCATTGCTTATTTTTTGTTTATAGATTTCGTATGCAGGGAATTTCTATATGGGGTTAAAACCTACATTCAGTATCAGACTAGTTTTGGATTCAAGGGGACGCCTTTGCTACTGAGGGGTTTTTCTCAAGCCTATGGTAGACCCTATTCAGTGGGAGATCTGTGGGATCGGTTCTTGTGGTGAAAGAAGATGGCGAGCAGTGGAAAGATAAAGATCGAGAAATTTAATGGTCAGAGTTTTGAGTTGTGGAAACTCAAGATGGAGGATCTGCTAGTGGACAACGATCAGTGGATCGTAGTAGATCTCAGTACTAAAATAACGACAATGTTAGCTAAAGACTGGACAAAGTTGGATCAGATGGAAAAGAGCACAATATTGTTGTGTATCTTAGATTCAATATTGTTGAATGTATCAGGGGAAGCTTTAGCAAAGGCTTTGTGGAACAAGTTAGGGACTTTGTACTAATCTAAGTCTCCGGTGAGTAAATTGTTCCTGCAGAAAAAGTTCTATAACCTAAGGATTAAGCATGCAGAATCGGTGACAAAGCATATGAATGCCTTTAATACTATGGTAAGCCAGTTGTTATCTGTTGATATAAAAAATTAGATGAAGATAAGTGCATCAGTTTGTTGTGTTCTCTACTAGATTCATGGGATAGTCTAGTTGTTGCAATAGGTAGTAATGTGATTGCCTTACAGTTTGATGAAATAGTCTCATCTTTGTTGTCGAAGGAGATGAGACAAAAAAATATGGAGGATAAAAATGGTGATGCCTTGTCTATAAGAGGATGGTCCTAAGACAAAAACAAAGAAAAATCCTTGAGTGGGAGATCTAAATCTATAGGGAAATCTAAATCTCTAGGAAAACCTATAAAGGTGTGCTAGAAATGTGGAAAGGAAGGGCACCTCAAAAAGCACTGTAGATCTAAATCTCTTGATAAAGGAAAGGGATTTGATGATGCTCCTTCTTAAGAGGTGAAAACAACCTCATATGAAGGTGGGGATGTGTACTTGGCTTCTACTTCAAGTAAACATGTAGATCACGAGGCATGGTTGATTGACTCAAGTGCATTCTTTCACTTCACTCCCCAAATGGAGTGGTTCTGTGAGTATGATAAATATGATGGTGGTGATGTCTTCTTAAGGGATGATAGGAAGAAAACAATCATCGGTTGTGGAAAATTCAAGTTGAAGTTGTAAGGTGGAAGGATTAGAACACTTTTGGGTGTTCTACATATTCATGCATTGGATAGAAATTTGATTTTTGTAAGAAAGTTGGATGATGCAAGTGTAAAAACAGTGTTCGAGAAATATACGTGAAAGATGGTTCAAGGAGAATTGGTATTGATGCGGGGATTTTAGATTGGAACTCTGTACAAGCTTCAGGGTAGCATTGTTATTGATGGGTGCAATGGTTTTGTGGTTCCTAAAAGTGGAGCAAAAAATATAGTGGTGTCTGGAGAAAAGACCATGCTATCGAATCAAAGGCTTGGATATATTGGAGAGAAGGGCCTTCAAATACTTCATGGTAATGGTATGGTAGAAGGTATGTCTAATTTCTCTCTAGATTTTGATTTATGTGAAAATTATGTATATGGGAAGCAAAATCGGGTGAGTTTCCCCTATGGTGCTAAGAGGGAGAAACATATATTAGAGCTTGTGCACAGTGATGTGTTTGGACCTATGTTGGTTCCATCACTGGGTAAGTATGTGTACTATGTATCATTTATAGATGACTTCTCAAGGAATACATGGATATATTTCCTCAATAAGAAATCTGAAGTTGTTGACAAGTTTAAAAACTTTAAGGCTTTGGTGGAAAACTAGACAAAGAAGAAGATAAAGGTGTTAAGGATGGATAACGGTGGAGAGTTTTGCAAGAAGGAATTTGAAGAGTACTGTAAGAAGTTCGGTATAACGTGATAGAAGAATATTCTATACACATATCAACAAAATGGAGTTGTAGAAAGAATGGACAAAACGTTGATGGAAAAGGAAAGAAGCATGCTCAGTGGTGTCAGGTTAGGATAAGAGTTATGGGTAGAAGCAGTGGAGACTGCATGTTACCTGGTCAATAGATCACCTTCATCGGTGTTGGAGGATAAGACTCCACAAGAGGTATGGACTGTTAAGAAACCGTCTCTTTCACATTTGACGCTATTTGGATGTGATGCATATGTACATGTTCCAAAGGAGAAAAGAACCAAGTTGGATAGTAAACATCTAAAAGGTGCATATTTATTGGGTATAAGGATGGTTTAAAAGGTTATAAGATTTGGAACCTAGAAATAAGGAAGGTTGTGTATAGCTGTGATGTGGTGTTTGGAGAGGTGAAATATTTTATTAAACATGAAGTCCTACCAAAGGAACATGAGAATATAGAGTTTGATCTGAAGGAGGAGGATTGGACTCTACTGCAAAAAAGGAATCAAAAGATGAAGAGCCACAAATTCCAACTGTAAGAAGATCAATTTGAGAAAGAAGGTAGCCAAAAAGGTATACTCCAGTTGCTTTCTATTCAAATTTGCTTTATCTATTACTGGCGATGATCCCAGAACTATTAGTGAAACAATAGATTCAGAGGATGGAAAACTATGGAAAGAGGCCATGGTTGATGAAATGACATCTTTGCACAAAAATGAGGCTTGGGATCTGGTGGAGTTATAGGTTGGAAGGAAACCCATTGGAAACAATTGGGTGTTTAAGAAGAAGATGAATGCAGAAGGAAAGGTGGAGAATTACAAAGCTCGGTTGGTAGCAACAAGTTATTCCCAGGTGCCAGGAATTGATTTTGGTGATATTTTTTCTCTTGTTGCCAAGGTAGTTTCTATTAGATTACTTTTATTTGTTGTATCTACTTTTTATTTTGAGGTAGAACAGATAGATGTGAAGACAACATGTCTTCATGGGGATCTGGAAGAAGAAATCTACATGAAGCAACCTGAAGGCTTTGCGATGAAGGGTAAGAAAGAACTGCTATGCAGGTTAAAAAAAATTATGTATGGGTTAAAATAGTCACCAAGGATGTGGTATAAGAAATTTGATACATATATACGGGGACTTGGCTTCACCAGAAGAAAAGAAGATCATTGTGTGTATTTTAAATTAATTGGTGACCGTGTTATTTTTTTGATATTGTATGTGGATGATATGTTGTTGATTGGAAATAACAAAGAAAATATCCAGGAATTGAAGACCCAATTGTCCTCCAAATTTGACATGAAAGGTCTTGGTGTTGCAAACTATATTTTGGGCATGGAAATTAAATGAGATTGGGCAAAGAGGAAGCTTTGGTTAAACTAGAGGAAGTATGTCGAGACAATACTGCAGAGATTTAATATGTAGGATATTAAACTAGTGAAGGTTCCTATTCTTGTAGCTGTAAATTTATCTGTTGAACAGTGTCCCAAGACACAAGAAGAAGAAGAGGACATGTCCCATGTTCCATATGCAAGTGCAATTGGTAGCCTAATGTATGCAATGGTATGTAGTAGATCAGATGTTGCACACGCAGTGGGAGTATTGAGCAGGTTTATGTCAAAACCAGGGAATGAGCATTGGACAACAGTGAAGTGGGTTTTCAATTATTTGTGTGGCACTAGTGATTATGGTTTGTGCTACAAAGGAAGACCAAGATTGTACAAAGCTTTGGATATCTGTGGATTTGTTGATGCAGAATAGGCTGGAGATATGTATCAGAGAAGATCTACAAGTGTGTATGTGTTTAACCTATTTAGAGGTGCAGTTAGTTGGATGAGTAAGAGACAATCTATAGTGGCACTTTCAACTATAGAGGCAGAATACATGGCAGCCACTCATGCAAGCAAGGAAGCAATCTGATTGAGATTGTGTTCAAATATGGGGTTAATACATCAAGCTATAAGGACAGACTATGATAGCCAAAGTGAAATTTTCTTGGAAAAGAACTCTTCTTATCATTCATAGACAAAGCACATTGATGTTTAGTACCACTTTGTAAGGGATATGGTTGAGGACAAAAAGGTGTTGCTGGTAAAGGTGGACATTTTGAAGAATACTGCAGATGCATGTAGAAAGTCTATAAGAACTTAGAAGTTCTCTTGGTGTAGAGAAACAATGGGCGTTGGAGGGCTGGACCAAGACTAAGCTCTCATGTGGTCCTCCTGGAAAGAAAACAACAAGTGGGAGAATGTTGCATGTGTGTTATATTCTTTCCATGACTAGGCCCACATGGGTGGGGGGGTGTTGATAGCACCTCATGTTCATTGCATAGTAGGGGGGGCAATAGGCCACCTTTTCGGGGGGTTTGAGGGGGGCAGTAGCCCCCCTCTATGGGGTCTAGGGCAACACCCTAGGGAAATTGTTTTTTGAACCCTATATTAGGTGGGCAAACCTACCTATGGTTTTGTGTATGGTTTTCACACATGGTTTTGGGCATGGTGGTTTTCTACCCATGGCATATTGTAGATCCATTCAAGGGAACTTCGGTTATGTTGTAATCCAAGGTTAATGGATTGGGGTTTATGGATGCTTCAACATGTATATATATGTATTGTAACATTGAATGGAATATAATGAAAAATCAATCTGGTAATCCTGGTTTTGGGATCTAGGGGAAAATATATGTGTATATCTATTTTAGGTTTTATGCCCTCACTATTGTTTATTTTCTATTTTTAGAATTTGTATACAGTAAGTTTTGTATAGGGTTAAAACCTACATGGCATGCTTAGATATTTGGAGCAAGAATGCAAAGGAAGAGCAAGAAAATGCAAGAGGGCATCGGGATCAACAACTGCAATAGATTTTATTGTAGGTACAAAGTTGCATGTATGTTCTGTTAGGATATTTCGACACATAGGAAATAGTTAAGTTCAACTTGGTCTAGTATAGAGTTAGGTAAAGTGTGTTTCTTTACCGTTGTACATTTTGTAACTTACAATCCGACGGTCACGATATGTAGTGATCCAACGGTTCATTCTCTCCTCGGTATTACCGACACTTGATCCGTGGCCTGACACCCGATTGGTCCATGAATTCTATTTAAAGCGCATGGAGGGTCATTTGTAGGTTAACCGTGCATGAGAGAAGCTTATGTAAATTTTCATTCTTTTATTAATAAATTCCTGTAGTAGCCACGTTGGCGCAGGCCGTGGGCTGTTTCCCTCTCTGAGGGTTTTAACCACGTCAAAATACTGGTGTATTGATCTGTGATCTGTTTGTGAGCGGTGTCCTTTTGGTGTTCTGTCTGAGGAACTTACCCTGTAAATTCTTACATGGTATCGGAGATATTTGAGGGCCGCGTCCGTTGGTGATCCAAATCTGAAGCCGGTAGAATTGCATGCGGCTTTCGTTTCCTAGATCTACTGTTTCTGACTGCTTTCGGGCCGAGAGGACTGCTCTGTTGTGTTCGGAGCATCCGTTCCAGTGAGGAACCCCTTTCGTTTCACGCGAAAAGGTTTCCGGTAGCCCTATCTGCGTCATTTTTAAGATCTGGAGGTATACAGTCTTTATTTGCAGTTTACTGTTATTTCTCTCTGCTTATTTCGGTTTCGGTTTATTTAGTTTTTTTTTAACCGGATCTATACCCTTCATTTCTGCGTATGCTCTTTGCCCTGCGACTCTGTGCGATCTGGGCAAATCAGAAACAGAAATGAAGGATTTTTTTTCTCATGCGTATGCTCTTTTCCCTGCACCTTAGTGTGATCTCGGAAAATCAGAAACATTGAGAAAAAATATTTAGTTTTTTGGCTAAAGCTAAATTATTTTTTAAATATTTAGTTTTTTGGGTAAAGCTAACTTCGAGCCATAAGGTTCGTTTTTCTTTGCATGTCCGTGTTGGGTTTTGTGTTTTGTGTTTTGTAGGGAAACAGAGGTTTCTCAAGGCAAGCACGC
>APFE030813612.1:0-17507 GCA_000404065.3 Pinus taeda | reverse complement strand
CCACTTAGATATTTAGCGGTCGAAATTCACTAGCCGAGCTTGTTTGAACCAAACTTTTATTGAAAACCTGCATTTTCGTTCATGCAGTCGTGAACAGAAACCCAGAACCTACACTTAATTATTGAGAAAGGTCTGGTAAAGACTAAGATTTGCCCTCTCAAGTGACTGAAACAATATTTCAATTGCTGCAAACTTGCCCTGTTACCCTTCATTTCTCAATTTACCTCTTCACTCAGGCAACGTTCTTTCCTATTTTTCAGTCGAAGAAACAACAATCCATATACAAAACAAAATCCAAATAATCATGGAGACTCCAGTTGCACCTGTGGCCCTCAATGTTTCCCCTTTGAATGCCCCTCAGAGAGAGCTCGAGTGGCAGGATTTGGCAGACTTGGACTACCAAATCTCAGAGGACTCCTCATCACACAACAAGTTCCACCTCCACCTGCTCAATGAGCTTAAGACCGAACATGTGGATGGGACAAACATATTAGGCATTTGGGATTCCTTCATCCCAATTTTCAGGCTCCCTCAGGTCAACCAATTCCCTGACCTGATTCATCTATGTGCTGTCTGCTATGACCCCATTCAAAGAGATGTGCTTGACCCTTCAGGCTCAGTTGTATTAGGAATAGGAATAGGTTAGGATTTAGGTGTATTAGGATTTAGGAATTAGGTGTATTAGGATTTAGGATTTAGCCATGAATGAAATCGATCTAACCACTAGGGACACCTCAGGAATAGTCACAAGGTGGTGGCATTACTTTAAACAATTATTAACAATAAAAACCCAAAACAACACTTTGGATAAGCGCAAAACTCATGGCGGTTTGCTAACTAGGTGGAAAAAGGTGATGGACACGATGTGAAGAGTCACGTTCTAACTGCAAGTTTCCACGTGGCGGATGATCTCCGACGGTTCTTGCTACTCGCATGATCTTTCTGCAGCATGTGACAACCTTCGCCGACAGTTCCTCTCCCCGCGCTCTTAGGAGCTACAGTTAGTTTGATTATGCAAATAAAGTCTGTTCACATGCTATGGTTACCATTGATCCATTGTGGTGTGAACTTCCGCAACTACAACCATTAATTGTGCACTGCTCACATGACAACGATTAGTTATAAAACCCCGTGTGGTGAGGCTCTGAAACGGTTAACCCCGACGCTTAATCGGAGTCCACTCAAATGGCTCGTTGTCATGGTTAGCTCGTCACGTGGTTAGGCGAGCAGTTAGAGCCATTTTTAATGCATTGTAATGCTTTATGTGGTTTTGCAATGGTTTATGTGTTGTAATGCTTATTACATGACCCGAATGGGTTTTTAAACTTAGGGTTAATGCATTTTATTGCATGGATTAGGTATAGGTTAGGGTTTAGGTGTATTAGGATTTAGGACTTAGGTTTATGTATTACATCACTTTGATTTTCATAATAAAACCCATGCACACCTCTTCGTCACAAAGCAAAATTTGTCAACATAACATGATGAGAAAGACATGTCGACAACCAAACCCGAGTGGAATTGATGACAAACACATGTCCACAACTAGGTAAAAAACCATATCCTTCGAACACTGTGAAAACCATACCAACCATTGACATCAATGGCGAAGCTGAATATACTAGACATTGAATGTTGACGACGATCACTCGCGAAGTTGATAAAGCTAAAGACCTCATTGATCATGATCATTTGAAGACCACTTCAACTTTCAACCACTCAAGACTCCGCTCATGCTCCACTAACAAGATCCTCCTGGATCAATGGTAGTCGACACAATTTTCTTCATAAGATTTTTATAACTATTGTATTTTAATTTACGATGTGTTCAATGTTTGTAAAAGGGACATACACCTAAAAATCTACATACATTATTGGATACTATAAGAAATTATTACTCATTACCTGTGAGTTAATTGGGAGATCAACCTCCTCATGGCTCAAACTTACCTTGAAGGATTCTTAGTTGTCTAAGGTTTGTCATATAGTTAGCCATTAAACTATGCTTTTTTTCTTAATGTAATTTTTTTTTATCATAATTTGGTTATCCATATTTCTAGATAATTCTAAACAAAATTCAAGTTAAGGCTTGAAAGGTCAGTATACCACCAAATATTGGGGCCAAGATGCTAGACTCTAATTGGACATCTATCCTTTGAGTGTTATTATGAATGGTCATGTCACTAAAACCTTAAACCACGATGGACAACATGACAAACCACCATCTCAATCACTCTAACTAAAAATTATTGACAATTTAAAGTCTTATTTTAACACCAAAAAACATTTGTAAGAAAGTACATATTTATTCCCAAACCAATTCATCATAAATAACAATAATAATTTAATTTTAAAACCACATCCCAAATAATAATAATAATTTAATTTAAAATAATAAATTAATTCTAAATTTAGAACCCAATAAAACACTAAGCCAATTTGAAACCCAATAACATCAAAACAAAACACTGCACTAAACCAACTTGAAACCCAATAAGATCAACCCAGCAAAACACCCCCATAACATAGAACCAGGCCAAATACCAGATTGAAACCGCACGACTGGTGGTGCCCCTCAGCGCACAATACCACACATGGTATATGGTGGCGTCGGCTTACAAAAATATATCCTTCCAACCGACGAGGTGGAAGCAACATATATTATTTTCATGCAGCTTTTACTTGGCCATTACTCAATCTTATGATTCTCTCACTCACTTTGCAGGAGATTTATACTGTTGTCGTTCTTGATTGGACTGTGGTCGAGTCATTGTGGTGATCTTGATTAACTGCGATTCTGGGGTTTCGTTGTACTACATTAGTGTAATTGTCGTGATCTTGATTGACTGCGATTCTGGGGTTTCGTTGTACTACAGTAGCGATCGCTGGAATGGACCAAAAGACGAGAGTGGAGGTGCAGCTAGATGGTGCCTGGACGGAGGCAGTGATTGTCGATGCATATGGTCGTGGGCGAGGGCGTCATTACAAGGTACGCTACGACCGCCACCCTGACAGCGACGCACAGCGATTGACACAAGAAGAAGATGTTCGCTATACCCGAGTCAGACCCATTCCCCCTGAGGCACCCCACAATTACAACTACTCAATCCGAGACGCAGTTGAAGCTTCTGACAAAGGGTGCTGGTGGCCGGGCATCATCACGCAAGCTATGAGCACCAATTCTGAGCTTTTCCTGGTATATTTTCCCCACAATCATATACAGAAAATGTACCATTACTCCAAATTAAGACCTGCTCAAGAATGGCTGAAAGGAAAATGGTACCCGCTACCCTCACAGGTAACATATTTACTGTATTTTTATTATTTTTTTTAGGGCTTCATGTACATTTTTTGTTATTTGGTTATTGCTATAATGCTGAGTGAGTCTATTGTTTATGATCATTACCAATAGGCATTCCATAAGCCTATGTAGTATGTAGATGTGAATTAAGGGTTTTTTTGAAAAGAATTTTTCTGCCTATAGTAATTAGTATGTCTAAGCTGATTATCATTATTTTATTATGCATTGAGTACATGTAGTTGCATTTAATTAAGTCTAGACCTTCAAAAGCTCAAATTCATAGTTAAAATAGTATGCATTCATTTTCCAGAGTTTTCAGATAATTTTGAAATCTTTAATGTAAAGGTACCTTTTCTTTCTAGTTGATACAAGGCATGGCATTAATAGATAAGATATGCCATTGACCATTCTTCTTGTAAAGTAGGTCTTATTATTATCCATCTACATAAATACATAGGTAGACATCTAACACAGAGTTAGATGTACTTGCTATATTGCCAATCATTATATATTTAACATATGCATTGCTTCCAACATTGCCAATTAAGGTTGGTTGTTCTACCCTAAATTATCAGTGTTTTCTATTTCCAGTTGAGCTGGGACTCTACAAGATGACAAATATGCGTTGTCCATTATACTCTATTTTAATCCATCCACACAGATGGGTAGCTAACTAATAAATAGGGTTGTTTTTACTTACAACATTGTAGATTGTTGTATACTTGACATAGGCATTGATCCCAACATGTCCAAGTAGGATTGACTATAGTTTCTTAAATTATAATTTCTTTGCATAAATCTACTTGTACATTGTCCCTGTAGATTAGGTTTTTCTTCCAAATCCTCTATACTTATGAACTAGGAACATTTTAAACAAGTGGGATTGCCTATACCTATTATATTGCAAATTTTTGTATACGCATTTTTCATTGCATTCCCACTGAAGTATTACAAAATTCTGTGGAAAATTTCATTGATAATTTGTCTTAGTGAGTTATTTAATTTGTTTAGTGAACTTAGAGATTATGTGAGTCATTGATTAATGAAATAGCTGATCTATTCCTTTCTTTTTTTAGCAAACAAACAATATCATATATGAAGGAAAATATCCCATGCCTGCAAATAGTGAGACAACTTCGAAGGCATCATCTCCCTGGGATATGCAAGCTAACACACAATCTCAAAAGAAGTTTGAAGGCCCAAGAAGAGAAATTACGTGGAACAAAATCAGAAAGGAAATTCACTTTCTCCTCACTCGAGGACTGTATGTTTATGATGATAGAAAGGATGGAAATGATAGAGGCATTAAAGCTACACCAGGTAATGATGTCAAAAGATTTAAAGTTACGGAGTCAACAGAATCTATGGATTAGATCTTCAAATACACCGAGACTCCTGTGGAAAGATGTACAGGGAGTGCAATACTTGGTTCTCCTAGAACTGAGCTTGACAACAAAGCTCAGAGGAATAATCCGTTGAACATGGTGGCAGAGGAAAGACTAGAAACACATGATGGAGAGTTACTGGCATATCATTCTGTGTTAGAGGCTTTTTATGCTCAGTCTCAGTGTCACTTTTCCTGGGAACGTCATGATTTCTTGACCAGACTCCGTATTGCATTGCATATTACTACCGATGAGCACGCTGACAAGTTGAAAAGGCTGATTTCTCAGTCCTAATTTCTTATGTTTTTTGCATCTTGTAAAAATGTATTTTATGCAAACCAAAATATTATTAGGGATTTCATCAAAATGTTCACCCTATTGGACAATAAAACTCGATAAAATGATATTGATTTGATCTCCAATGCTCATGCAGGGCACTGCTGTACAGGAATTTATTTCCGGTGCATAATCTCACACATAGTAATTCAAATTTGGCTTTGATCTTATTTGACAAACTGATGCTTACGTCATGTAGCCTCAGCGATGTAACTATGGAAAGATTATCAGGAATTTGGTGAAAATACTTTCGCTATTGAACCATATTTCAATACCAAAATTGAGGTCAGTTCTATCGAAATGGTCTTCAAAGCTCATGGAGGGCACAAATATACGGAGATTCACATGAATGTTAGTTCTTATGTAGTATTTTTAAGTTTGTGCTTTTCTGTTGTTTTCATGGAAAAGAAAATAAATGAGTGATAAAACATTTCATTTCTTCTAATTTTATAGTGAAACTGGATGATTTTATTATCTTTGTGATATTAAAAAGGTTGAAGATGAAAAACACTTTCTCTTTAATTGTCTAACTTAGATCTAATTTTCAATATATTTGTCACACTACTAACCGTCTTGAGTAAACTATGTTGATCTTGGAATGTTTTTCAAGCATGGAAATAAAATCCTAAAGAATTATGATTAATTTCTAACCTTCTTAAGATTGAATAGAACATTTGGGTTTAGTTGATATTAATCATTGTTATCATTCTTTATTAGGTTATAATATTTTGATAATGCATTTGCATGGAAATAATCCCAATGTTAAAAAAATTGTAGCATTCACCAAATCAATTAACCCAAAACTGGTGGAACTAGAAAAATATGGGACCAAAAAACTAGTTGACCAAAAAATACATAAATATTCATATGCATCCATAAGAATCCAAACCATTATACACAAATATGCAAAGTTTCTCATATATATAGCAAGGGTGCATGTAACCAAAATAGCATTGAGTGCAATATATCTTTGGATCAAAATTACATCAACAAAGAGGCTCTATGTAATGTCCCTTCTTAATAAATTTCTTTTAGAAGAGATCAACCATTTTTTCCATTTTGGAGCTAACATATTTTTGGGGTATAAACTTAGGGAAAGTGGTTCAAATATTAAAGTTAGTGGAATGTGGGTCCACCTCTGAAGGAACACACACCTATTGGGAGAAAATTCAATTTTCTAAATGGTGGTCAAAATATTTGGCCCCACCCACAAGGAAAAGTAAGGCAACAATTATAAATAGAAGGCTCCCCACAAAAATTGCCACCTTTTGATAATTTGACATTTAGACATTGTTTCTCAAGTTGTTCATCTCACAAGTGTTGTTTAGCATAGAGTTCTCCAAGGGGAGAACTCGCCCTTCTTTAGGTGGACTTCAAGTGCCACCCTAGGGAGGTAAATTTGTTTCTACATTTGAAGGGAGGCTTGTGGAATTTTGGGAGGACCTTTGAGGCATTACCCTTAGCTAATTAGTGCTCCAAGGAGGATGTATTATAACCTTGTTATGGTTAGAAGAACCTCTGACTCCAAACTTATAAATATATGATCTAGCTTATGTTGACAATTGCATAATTAACTACTTGAAATACGTGTATGTCTTTGTTTGTTTTTAACTATTTAAGTGTTTTAAATTGATTTGTTTAGGCTGACATTAGACACACATGACATCCATATAATTCAGCAAATTAGCATCAACACATAACAACAAATTTAATGTAGGAGTTCACTCGAATATCGTGGGCTACCTCTGGTTGAGCTTTTGTCAATTTGACTTGGCTCTTTGGGATTATGGCTTCAATTCTTTTACAAGTTCAACATTGGTTATTGACTGAACCAATGGGCTTAGAAAACCATCTATATCTCTTTCATGGCTATCATCATTCTGCAAACAGATCTAAGATCCCTTAGACATGATTCCTTCAATGGGTGCACTAAGCTTCCCTGAGCTCCTTGATGGCATAAACTCCTTCAGAATTCTTCAACTATCTCTGAGACCTATTCTACTATCTTGAACACATATCAAGCATCAACAATAGACTGTTCATTTGTTCAGAATGAACATTGCATCCCTGATCTAAGCCTTCCTCCACGGATGGCAGTGGGTTACCTCAAACTTCCCTATAGAATATCAACCTTTAGAAGTCTTTAGATGCTTATGTAAACCCTTGCAATGGATTTAGAAGGCTCATTATAGTTAGGAATGACTGTTGGTTGGCTGAGAATGGATACTGGTAGCTCTCGCAACTTCCTCCAACCCCTCGTGGTCGTGAGCTCCAAAATCTCCCTGGATGAAAATCTCCTTGAAGATGGATTCTTCAGCTTCTTTGGACTATTCCATTGGCTTCATAAGGCCTCAATAGCCTAGCTATCCTCTTGGTTCACTCTCTTAGGTCAAAAATCACTTCTCGAGTGCATTTAATGAGTAACTCTTAGTGATAATCCACTAAATCTGGCTAACTGCAGTTAATTGTAACTAATTTGGCTTAACTGCCCTTTTCTAGCACTGCGCCATGCTTAACCATCGGGGTTGACCTTAACTATTGGCATTTGGCACACATGTGATCGGTACTACACCTGGTAGTTAGGGATAATGTTGGGTTGGCGATTTGTTGGTAGTCAACACGCAAAATGTGTGTGGTTAATTTCAATCGGTGGACATGTGACTGCTTTTGGCGACTGCTTGTGGTCCTCACCCCCAAACTTCAATCCATTAAACCTTAAATAGAACATTTGACTATAGTTTGTTAAGAACCACTGTAGCGGAGTTGGTAGCGCGTGTTGAGGTCTTGTCGGTGGTCACGGATTCGACCCCCCCGGACCCCAAACATAATTTTACATGACCATTCTAGGGCCACGTGGCAGCCTCTCGGCTTGCCATGTGTCAGCTCCTCATTGGTCACCCAAAATGAATTTTTTGGGGGATATCCAAGGAGTATTCCTTGGAATATTCTTTTTTTTTATTATTTCCCAAAAATCAATTATTCTTGGAAATTGTAGTTTATTGAACTTTTCAAATGGAAATAACTTCTTCAGCCGATGTCAATTTTTCGAACTATTCATGGCGTCAAAATGAGGAATATGAGATCTATCCGGTCATTGAGGTTTGACACTCTTTCAAACACTTTGAATTTTGAGCTATCATTAAAGTGATGGATCAATATCTGATCACTCCTCCCCATTGGGAATCTTTTGGACCTCAAAACATTGATACACTGTTCTGAATAGTAGATGAGAGCACAATACCCTCTTCTTTGAGCCTTCATACACTTTCCTACATGGCGGGTTCCTTTGAATTAAATTCTGAAGGTAGTTGACACTTCCCTTCATGGACACGCTTGTCCTCGTGTTAAGAATTGTCTTCCTTGAACTCATTCAGAATTTACAGAAGGTAGTTGAACATCGCTTCCAAACCACTTCCATGGTGACCTTTGCTGCTGCAAATATTCTTCATCCGACGATGTCAAAATACAAGAAAAAAACTTGATGACATAAATTCTTGCTCCATCAAAAGAAACAAATTTCACATCATGTGAATCATCATCATGTCTTTACATCTTGTATACAAATTATCAACTAAATCCCAAGGTGACAAAAACAATGCATTTTCAAACATTTGACCCTTCAAGTCAAGCATGTACAAAAACAATTATAATGATTCTTTTACAAAGATAAAACACTTCATCATTATCTCCCTTTTACAATCTTGGAGACCAAATCAACTCTTCCAGGTTGACTTGACATTACATGCATGTTGAAACAAAACAATATGATGGTCAATAGCTTTCCATCAAGTCAATTAGATACATATTCAAATACAAGGAAATCATTAACATCCATGTGTTCATACATTTTGTCCTTATGCATGTATTTGATTATTCAACTTTCTCTTAAGCACAATCATAAGTACAAGATAATCGATCACATGTATATGTACTTTCAAAGCTGAAATGAATATAATTTTCTGCAATAAAGTAAGTCTACATTCTCAACTTTTCCATCTTGCAACTTGCATTCCATTATCAAAGAAATGGAAATAGATGTGACACATTTCTTTTTACATCAAAACAAAACATGTAACTTTAATTGGATAAGAACTCTAACCATTTCTTGCCAATCCACACCAAAGGTGCTTCCTTTAAGTGCACATCGACATCAACAAGTGGATCATCCTTAATCACATCGATTATGGAAACTTCCTTTCCATTCTTACCATACTCTTTCTCCACTTTCTTCAAATTTCATGGAATCATTGTTGGATTCAAAGTCCAACACCTTTCAACAATATGTCCTTGCTTATGGCAATAAGTACAACACATGTTCATCTTCTTGACATCATAATTTTCCTTGTCCAATAGACCTTTATCTTCTTGCCTTCTTTCCTTCAAAAAGTTTCCTGTATGTGGCCATTTTCTTCCAACATCTAGAAACAATATGGTTAACCAAACCACAAAAGGAACATGCAATTCTTTTCCAATGTTTATGTGGAAATTTATCATGCTTAGCATAATCGAAAGAAGTGTGATTGAAATCAGATTTATACCTTTCTCTCTCACCTTCATTACCTTCATGAGGAGGTGAATCAAATGAAGAAGTAGCTCCCTTTGGAAAACCATCAATCCCTTCAATGCTTTTAGAGATTTCAAAAAAATTTGGTTCAAGTGTATGTTTATGTACATCTTCTTCCTGCAAATGATGTTTCAAACAATTGCATTACCCAAGAATACAATCTTTACAAACTTGATGTAGAGAACGTGAAATGAAACTCCTTCTAGGAACTGTTTCAATTGCCTTCATGACTGCTTTGAAACTTTTTCCATAAGATTGTCCATAGCCAAGACCCAAATACTTAGGTCTTTCCTCAACCATTATTGGTTCAACAATACCATGTGCATGTTTTCCCAATCCTTTTCCTTCATACCCTATTTTGGACATTAACTTGGACACTTTGCCTCTTGTATGTTTTTCAAAACCACCAACATAAACATTCTTAGAGGAAATTGAAGACAAACATGAATTGTTTACCTCTTCTTCAAGCTGATGCTTGACTAAGGCTTCTTTGGTGGCAAGGAGATATGTCTCCAACTCATGCATCTTTTCTAGATCCATATTCACAATATGAATTTGTCTCCATTTCCTAGAATTTGTGAGAAATCAACTGCTTCTCTTCCTCCATGGAATTCAACTTCTCTCGAAGTTCGGTACTCATTTCTCTCCCCATATCCATCATGATGAACAAATCTCACTTTACGTCTTCATTAAAGAATCTTGTGAAAGAGGAGGATTTGGAAAACTCACTTGTAGAAGTTGTCATTATCAAAATGAACAAAAGCACTTCAACAAAATTCACAAAGCTTTCAAAGAACTTCTGACAAATTTCTGAACTAAATGGCACTAGAATCAAATTCTTATTCAAGTAGCATTTTGCAAACAAACCCTCTTAAGCTTTAAGGATTGTCTTGAGGTCCTTGGGGTAACGAGAATTCCTTCAGCCCTTCTTCCTTCTTGTCCTCTCCTATACTTATCTTATCAATAGCTTTCCCTTCACCTTTGAAAACTCAAACAATAGTCACTTTACAAACAATCAAACAATAGAATTTGACTATTTGAACACCTATCAAGTCAAACAAGAAGAGAGATTTCTCTGTCAATCAAACATCCTTCACTGATACCACCTTATCTAAAATGAGGGTTTAACAACTTTTTATGCTTACAAGAACGTCTCACTCCAAAGCTTATAAATATATGATCTAGCTTATGTTGACAATTACAGAATTAAGTACTTGAAACATGTGTATGTCTTCGTTTGTTTTTAATTGTTTAAGTGATTTAAGTTGATTTATTTTTATTGATATTAGACACACATAATAGCCATATAATTAAGCAAATAAGCATCAACACATAACAACAAATTTAATCTAGGAGTTGACTCGAAACTCATGGGCTACGTCTCCTTGAGCTTCTGTCAATTTGACTTGGCTCTTTGGGATTATGGCTTCAATTATTTTACAAATTCCTCACTCGACTCCAATGGCTATTGACTAAACCAATGGGATTATAAAACCATCTATATCCCTCTCATGGCTGTCATTATTATGCAAAGAGATCTAAGATCCCTTAGACTTGATTCCTTCAATTGGTGCACTAAGATTCCATGAGCTTCTTGATGGCACAAACTTCTTCAAAATTATTCAACCGTCTCTAAAACCTATTCTTCTGTGTCGAGTACATATGAGACATCAACAATAGACTGTTCATTTTCTCAAAATGAACACTGCATCCCCGATATAAGCCTTCCTCCACGGATGGCACTAGGTTGCCTCAAACTTCCGTCTCACATCTCGACCTTTAGAAGCCTTCACATGCTTCTATAAACCCTTGCAATGGATTCAGAAGGCTCATTATAATTAGGAATGATGGTTGGTTCAAGGAGATGATGCAAGATGACACTTCTGTAGATGAAGACGTAAATTATCGTCAAGAAAAGAGATAAAGGTACACTAGATCGTGATAGAAGAATGAAAGTCAATATCACAAGAGGACTCCATATCATAACCGACACCTTGGATGATGAAGATGAAGAACATGCAATACCTATCATGAAGATGTGAAGAGAGTAACAAGAGGAAAAACCTGACATTGATACTCTACAATGATGTTCCATGATACCATCACCAAGTCATGGATTCTCAAAGTGTCACCATAAAGTCGTATGTTTTCATTGCCACATATTTGTGGAATTGTAGTATTATATTTTTTAAAAATGAGAAAATGTAAAATGTGTGGAATCGCAAAGGTCATAAATAGAATGTGGAAAGTCATGTAGGAGCTCAAAGGTCTCATAGGAATTTGAAAAGTCACATGTGAGCTCAAGAGTCATGAGGGAAGCTCAAGAGTCACCTCATATGTTATATATACACCCTCATAGCTTAAGGAAAGGCTTTTTCACCTTGGCTTCTCAAGCTAGGCATAGGAGAGAAGATTAGTCTTTTGAGAAGAAAGTAGTGGCTTAATGTTCCACTAATGAAACTAGTGTTGTATTATTATAATGGTGTATCTTGGGACTTTCACTTTATAATTTGATGCTCTCTTAGAGTTGGTGCACTTTCATGCATATGTCATGAATGATTGTAAGACTATTTTTTCATTGTTTGTGGTGTATGAGTATGTTTCTACATACTAATGAAAATGAACTATTTCGTTGGCTTTGGTATGCATCTTTGAATTATGCGTCTCTTTTTTCATAATTGTCATTTCTTTGTGAATTATTTTGTAATATAACTAACAATTCTTTCAAATATATGTGTGTCTCTTTATTAGGATAACACTATAATTGTTCTCTTAAAGACTCACTTTCTCTTCCCATTCATCAAAGAACCTTGAAACACTTTCCATTTGAATACATCACAAGGCTAACATACTTGTTTATCTCAAAAGTATATGTGCTCTCCCTTGTGTCGATTATTGTAGCCAAGGAAAATCATTAAGGATATGGCAGTCGGGTCTCTTTCTTGGATGGGGCTCTTGCTCCAAAAAGTGTGAGGTCTAATTGGGAGAATATTGGGAAGACCCCCTAAATTGGTGGTGGCATCAAACACTTTCAACATATAGGTACATTCCTTATGCTTGTATATGCATTTATATGAACGTATTTGAACCCTTTATTGTATCAGTTGGCATATACTACCATGACGATGTTTTGAAGAAAAACTAGATTATGAGGAGATCACATTTATATGTCACCATTGTCGAGAATTTGGAAATCTCTATAGGAATTTCCCTCTTCTTTCCGTAGCCACTACACCTGATTTGGTGGAAAGCAAGGACCCCAAGGGATTAACCGAGCCTATCATCTATCGTTGAAGCTCCCTTAGCCCCTTTCGCCTCCATACACTAGAAGGATACCTAATGCTATAGATGGATTTAACCATTGATAGCGACACATTTTGACCATGATATCGTAGATATAGTAATGAAGGATTCACTCAATTCCTTGGAAGTTGAATTTAAAACAAAAACTATCCATAAGATCCCTAAAGAGATCTTGGAACTAGTTCTTCAATAAATTCATATGGTATATCTAGAGGATGACAAGAAGAAATAAAAGTCCAAATATATGGACCTTTATTCCCTAGACAAACTATGTATTGTAAAATCTTGGAAGGGAAATGATCCTATTTGCATTGTTGAACACCAAGTCAAAATTATAACCAATTATTTCCTCAAATCACATGGACAAGAGCAGAGAGAAATCTTGGAAATATCTAGCCCTAACTGACTCAACCATTCAAAGATTCCCCTAAGCCACATAAATAAGAAAAGAGAAAGAATATAAAGAGAAACCATAAAATCTTAGAGAAACTATAGGTAATGTTGTTCAACTCTCGCAAAATCAAGTTAACATACGAAGGTTATCACCCTAATGATCCCCACTTGCATGAATGAAATTTATCTCTAAAAAAATTAGGAGTAATAACTATAAAGGTAAGAAATGTCCTCTCAATGCTAAATGGAGATCGGAAAATCCAAGTCTTTTAATGGTTCAAGAAAAAAAAACTTTAAGTGAATCAATAGAGATGATTGCCTCCAAAAGGATTAGAGGTTTCTAATCAATGATAATAGATACTCAGGGGCAAGTGGGTATACTTTCCATATTTTGGAGCTATCAAAAGGTCTTAGTCATATAAATTACTATGAAATATAGGGTCTTAATAGTTAAATTCTAGCTTATTGGGTGAGAGGATATATGTTACTTGTATAATGCTAATGGACCCACACTTCCTAGAGATAAAACCTTATTCCTCAACTATATCCATTGTCTCAAGTACTTATTCGTGGACGCTCCTTGGGTACTAGATGGTAACTTCAATATAATAAAATCCAATGGGCTTCACAACATAATGCATCTTGAATAGATTACTTCTTAATTTTATAGGACACAGTGTCAACAGTTATTTTCATGGAAGGTTTAGTTATGAGGAGGCATGACTTGGACCAAGAACCCACTAGAGGAAATTTCGGCCTAAAAGTGCCCATGAAATGTTCACGTAATTTCCACATGATAATATGTAAACCAATCAAAATAATTTAAATTTAAAGAGAGGTACATGTTCTAAATAATTTTAAATTATTTCATGTGGACATCCATGAAATTTTATTGTTAATTTGGGTATAGGTGTAATATATTAATAAATTTGGATATTCATGAAATATTTCATTAATGTTGTTTACCTACCTTTACCCATATAAAATAGAATATTGAAAAAGTTATTAACGCAATGTAAATCTTGATATTAGTGAAAATATTAAATTAAAAATGCAGGCACATTTGACATTAATAGTCATTCCCCCAAAAAACGCCAAATTATATATATATATATATATATAATATAATAGATTATAGTCGAGTTAAATATAAAAGACTTAATAGTTAAAAATAAAATACAATTATAGTTAAATATAAATTAGTTAAACAGTTAAAAGTAAAATATGGTTATAGCTAATATAAAATAATTAAATAATTAAAAAGCATATTCCAGAAAGGACAAATTACACGATTCTCGCTAAAATATAAAATCTATAATTAAATATAAAATAGGTAAAAAACATATCCCAAAAAGGACAAACTACTAAATTCTGACGAAAAATATAAAATATATAGTTAAATATAAAATAGTTAAATAGTTAAACACAATTAAATATAAAATAAGCAAAAAAAAGTATTCTAGAAAAGAGAAATTACCTGATTCCGGACCAAAATATATTTTCTAGGTGAAATTGTGGCTTCAATAGACAATGTCGTTAAAGAAAACCAGTGATAAATCTTTGTAGTTGTCATTCTCTATCGATAGCCCTTGTTTACTCGAGATACTTATTAATTTTGAACATCCCTATACCTAATAGGGTAAGTAAGTTAAATGTATGGCTCACTTTATTTGCTAGAAGTTTATTGCAATATTTTAAGATAAGTTTCTTTGGAATCATTTTGAAACTATAATAGCCAATTGATCTCTTTCCATGGACCAAATGCATGTAGAATCCATGTTGATTCCATGATAATATTGAGAGGGGGGCGATGAATCAATATTATACAATTTTTAAAAATATTTAAGATATTTAAGCTATATTTGTTAAACCACATAAAAATCACACATCAACCAATACACATAGATGAGGAGACACAAATATTTATGTGGAAACCCATATGGGAGAAAACCATGGAACAACTTCTTCTTTATATATGAATGCATGCACTAACCTACTATTACATCAATTTACTATTACCAACAAGAAGAAGACATCCATCCCTCGAGATTTATAGACACCAATCCCTTGATTTACATGCATCTACCTTAAGAAGACATTGATTCCATGATTTATAGGCACCAACATGAAGGAGATTCCCATCCTCTAATTTATAGGCACCAAACTAAATGAAACATTGATCCCCTAATTTATACACACCACATGTTAAGGATACTTTGATCCCTTTACTTATAAGCACCAACCTCAAGGAGACTTTGATCCCCTAATTTATAGGCACCAACTTGATATGCATATCAGATCCCTATTTCATAACATTTTCAAACTCATATCCACAAGAATTCAAATTAAACTTTCTCATACAAACTTCTTGATTTTTCTCATGATGTCTTTATCATCTCTTCTGCTTTGATCTCAGTTTGATGTTCAACTGCGTCTCATATCTATTATGGTCTTTGCTTCTACACAATCTTGTATATGGTACTAACACTAATCTCTTACATGCTACACTTTGTTCTTGTTCTTCACAACTTAGAATCCCAAAAGAAAATTATATTTCAAACCACATCACACTTATAGACTTTACAGCCTTTATCCACACTTCGATTGAACATATTCCCTGTCCAAGTCACGCATCTTCTCTATACTTTATCCTCGAAATTCTTTCGCCTTCATCTCCACATAGTTCATATTTCTCGATTCTTCTTCTATGTGTTTGATCATACACACTTTCATATTATTCACACCCACTTAAACCTCTCTTACTTCAGATATTAGTACAATAGACCTGGTCAAATCCAACATGCCATGGGGATCCAATCTGCATGATGTGCATTGATTTTCTATTTTCGTGGTTCCTTCGCCCTTGGGACTAAACCCTTGAGCACTTGTGACCATGTTTAAAATTGTTTCAACAAATCTAGGATCAGAGTCCATTTATTCTAGCTCTAGGGGCCCAACTATGACCATGTGTTGGGACTGTACTTTTAAATTTTTTAATTGATATCGGGTAGATCAAGTTCCCACCTTTCTTCTTACATGCCAATATGGTAATACAACGAGATCAAAGTCCCGTGCCCAATATTGCATTAAGCCCTTAATTGTTAATCAACTCCCATGTGACATTATTTCACGACCATTTGTTGACAAATTCATTGGATATCAGGTAGATCAGGCTCACTGCTCACTTTCTACATGTTGATATGTTGATGAAAAAATATCCCTAGACTGAGTTTCTTATTCCATGTTAAAAGCATTTTTCAAGAACTTTATGGGTGGAACCATTAACTTTCTACACTATCTTGGTAGACAGGCTATAATTGACAATTATTTTCTCGTTACATTGGGACTTTGTCCCTTAGGTTGATTCATTATTGTTTCCATTCTAGCACTACAATGTTCTAATAGCACACGACATAATATGGGACCCACAATCCCCACATAATCTAACACATGACCTGCAACATCATCCACTACAACCAATCAAGACTTTCCATGTGTACAAGTGCTAATGTGTTCTTTTCATGTGTCACCTACCAAATGTCCATTTGACTAGCTAAAAACGCCAAACATGTCTGCCACGTGTCATCACTTGTTATTGACATGCATTAAGGGAATTTTTAGGTATAAAATGGACCTCCTAGGAAAAATGTACAACTAAAATAAATTTTATAAGAACCAATAGGATTCAAGATGATGATGTCAACCATGGGAGATGATTCACCATTTTTGGAGTGGAAAAGTAAAAACATTAAAAAATGAGAAAACTACCTTTTCAACTCGTATTTTCAACTTATAACCCTACAGTTTTACTCAAATTTCGAGTAGGATTACTTGTTGGATGCACAATTTAATTCCTCATCTAAGGAGTACCCATGTTACATACTTTTGATGGACCTTACTACACAAAATATGAAAAATACACGAAGAACATGATTGCAATAATGTTCTTCGTGTTTCTCATTTTGAGTGTAGTAGGGTCCATCAAAAGTATGCGACATGAGTACTCCTTGGACGAGGAATACATTTTTTCATCCAACGAGTATTACCGCTCGAAATTTGAGTAAAGCCATAAGGAGATAAGTTGAAAATACGAATTGAAAAAAAATTTCTTCTTTTTTCCCTCTAAAGTTTGATTATGTAATCTAATCTTATTTTATTATTTCCACTATTATTTCATAATTTCATTAGGAGGCCCATTTAAGACCTCAAAATTTCCCTAATGTCA